>LQHL01001515.1:0-12060 GCA_001655755.1 Hemisphaericaspora haegerdaliae
TTATCACTCTTGTTGAAAAGAGGTGAGAGTTATGTATATGAAATTTTAGTTCTAAGGGTTTATTTTATATTATTTATGGGGTAATTTTCAGTTTATTTAATTATACATTTATGATTTTTAAGATGTGTGTAACTTATTGATTCTGCTTCTGAGAGATCCAAGTTGGAATCATAGTCGGAATCAATTGTGGGGTCTCGAACAACTTTGATTTTTTCTTCTTGTTCTTCCTCATCTTCCTCTTCATCGTCTTCCTCTTCCTCTTCTTCCTCATCTTTCTCACCTTCTTTTTCATCGTTGCTCTCGTAATCTGACCCTTGCTCTTCGCTTGATAAATCTACTTTCTCATCCGCCGTTTTCAGAATTTCGATACTTGTGAATTCTTCATCTTTTTGTTGGTTTAATTTTTCCTTTTGAGAAGAATGTGTAGATGCTCTTTTCTTAACATCATGCTTTGACATCATCTTAAACCCACTTTCCCTATCTTCTCCCTCTTCCTCCTCCTCGTCATCTTCATAATTTAAACTCACCTTGGGTTTCTTAATAACCCTTTCGTCTTTCTCCACTTCTTCTTTCACATCAACTTCTTCCAATTTCAAATCATCAAAATACGGCACAATCACTTCACTACCGACAATCAGAACCGGGAAAACCGGTTTTCCATCCTCATCGAGCTCCCCATCAGCAATTTTTCGAATAGTATACCAATCTTCACTCAAGACACGACCAAAGGCAACATATTTCCCATGGGTCAATTCAGGTGAATCTTGCAATATGATCTTGAAACCATCTATACTATTCCTATTCTCATGTTTGAGAGCAATGATGGTACCTCGTTTATACTTTATCCTAGAATGACCTTCATTTGTGATAGTATATGTTATGTCTGGATTGATGAGGTCTATTGATGTTTGGGATGGGGTGAATTGTAAAGTATTATATTTTTGATTGAGGATTCGGTGAAGGAATGCTTTGGATATCTGTGGGGTTTGCTTGGCGAATAAATCTATCTGGATGGATCCCTTGGTTGTTTTGAGAAGTACTTTGGCCGTTGGAGACGGTTCTAGTGACATGGTTTGTACGTTGCTTTGAATGATGACTTCTTTTTTTGTTCCCAAAAGGATAAAAATCAATCAATTAAATAACCATACGTGGTTTTATTCTACTGTATGTTATTTCGTACGTGTTGTACAGGGCTATTACAACAAGTACAAGAACAGCAGGCACAAGATAATATTCAGTCGAAGAAAATTATGGATCGAAGGTTAGATCGGACGTTGTGATGAGGATTTGCGGTGAATGTTTATTGCAAAGATTGGTGTATTACAAAAAATGAAAAATTGGCTTAAGTATGAAAAGTATTAAAAAATGGTTATTTACTTTAAACTAGAATGCAGTCGTTTCTTACCAACGTTACACGAGTCCCAAGTACTAGATAGGACAACGAAGTTACAGATAAGCATTTATAGATTATCATCAACTTGTAAGAACTCTATTTGAAAAATCTCTGTTGGAGTAAGGTGTTATACATCCGGGTAACACATGAATAAATTGCAACCAATGAAGGTTTGAGAAAATTTGATTTTTCATCCTTACATACAATTTTTTTTGAGGGTCTCATTAATAGGAGACAACAGTACAAAAGGAATAATAGATAGCTTACATAGTACTATTCAAAGAAGACCAAGTCAGTATTAGTTTATTAGTTTCAGTGTTTTGACATTAAAAAAAAATTCATCCTGTTCTATTCAATTTATTTGCATTTTTCATATTTATAAATAAACTATCATGATGTTGAGAATAACTTCTAAAGTTGTAAATAAGCCAATTGTATACACTTCATTGCGTTTCAATTCCACCAGTCTTGCTAGACCACAAGCCAAAGAATTGAATAAGAAAGATTTACAAAACAACGAATTTGCAAAACAAGCACCAAATAGAGATGTTACTTGGACCCAAAGTCAAGAATCAAGACTAGAAATCATCAACAAACATCCACATAGATTCGTTCAAAGAGATTTGGAAAAGCAACCAAGACCATATGCTGCTATTGATTTGATTGCCAAAGAACCAGTTAGATATTTGTCTCATGAACATGGTAATGTTGCTGTTTGTGATGGTAATAGAGGTAACACTTTACAAGGACATCCAAAGGTTTTCATTAATTTAGATCAACCCAAACCAGCCACTTGTGGTTACTGTGGATTGAGATACGCTAAGGAAGAATTTAAGGATCTCATTGAAGGTCAAGCAAAAGCATAAATTGGAAAATGAAAATGAATGAAACAGCGTCATTGAAGAGAAGGAAGGTCCCCTCCCCTCCCTATTATTGTACATCTACTTTGTATTTTCCGATGTTTGTCCCGTTTTTCTTTTAAATTATTTAATATATAAACAAACTATCGATTGATTTTGGGTTTCCGTGAATAGAAATGGCCATTTGAAGGGAGAGAGAAGACTACATAGTATTGGAATCTCGTAGATATCAAGACAAGGTCATGTAAATTTGATGTTATCTATAGAGCTCAGATAAGGGTGATTTTGCGATTTCATGATCACCATCTACTTTGTCTATCCCCAACCCATCTTTATTCTCTCACCCAATCACACCGTTTGAATGCTTCGAACCTTTCCTTGTTGCTATATTTTCCATAATCGGCTCGAAGCGACTTGAGACATTTCCTTCCAATTATGGTAACCCCTATTGACGATTTCGCAAGTTTGAGGAAGTTGTAAGATAAATTGTGTTCTAAGATAATTGTAATTCCCTCGGATAACTCTTACTTTAACAATGGCGTGGAGGGAATTACTGCCTCCGCAAAAAATTCTTTCTAGATATAAGCCCGAAAACATGATATTATTATTATTACTTTACTTTGATTCTTCTTCTTCTTTCCAGTCCAGTCCAGTGACAACATTAGGTTTTTGATATGCTCAACACGGTTACAAGGTCACACAAAGGCACTGGAGGAGGAGGCGGTTTAGACTCTTCAACCAGTTGTGAAATCACCCCTTCTCCACAATATTTTCATCAATTTCAATCTGACCAAGAAGAAAAACGAAATCGGAACGTTTCAATCTCCGATCTTCTCCGAGGAATTGGTGGTGGATTTCGGTATTCTGGAAGACACTTGATAAATGCATATTTGATTATACCTTGTGGAATTGGTGTTTTGCTTGTCATATTATATGGATTAAATGAATTACTTGCGAATGTATTTAACGTGGAGTTTCCATGTTCTGTATTGGGGTTATTAATTAATTTAGTATTTTTATGTGGATTAAGTATACTTTCAAATATGAATGAAGTTGCCAATGAAGGGAAATTGAAAAGAAGTATTAGGAATAGTGCTGATTGGTTGTTGAGGAATTATTTGACTTTAATTAAACCTTCTATGAATTTCACTTTAAAATGGATCAATGTATTTTTCATACCTTCATTTATAATATTGCCATTATCTGCTCCAATAACGTTTATTGAATGTTTGAAGATTGCAGGTGTATTCATTGTTGGATTGATTTTATTAATACTTGTGGATGTTTGGTTTATAAGATTTCTCCGAGTATTGTTTAGTAAAGTAGGATATGTTGTTGAAGAAAAAGGTCATGAAATTGAAGAAATTGAATTGGAACCGGTGCCATCATCTAACATTTCAGTGTTTTCAAGTATGAGAGAAGATATAACTACTATTGATGTATCTAATCTTCGTTCAGTCAAGAGTGAACCACCAACAGTAACTGTGAAGACCACCGCTTTGAATGATAATCCATTTGGATCTGAATTGATGTCAGCTACAAACTCCGTTGATATTCCTCCTCCATTATATCATAAACCATATCATGTCGATATGGGATATGAGTTACATACTTCTCATCATCATAAGATGCCCAATCTATCTTCACAAGAGTCTTCAATTGCTATAAAATCAGACGAAGTAGCCACCGAAGAAGGTGAAGTGGAAGAAGAAGAGGAAAAGGAAAAAGAACAACAACACGAACAAGAACTAACCAGTTCGAAGCAGATTACAGTTTTCATTACCAATTATATCGATTGGATATTTTATATTTTGGTGTTTATCATTTCATTACCGTTTTATTATATCAAATCGATTCATAATCATTTAGCTTATCATCTTGGAATCACAATTATCTCATATTATATTGCATTATTAATTCCTCAAAAGTATCCAATCACCAAGAAGTTCGCCCATCCCATCTTAGTCCTGACAGCATTCATCTTATTTGTATGTTTCATAGGATCCTTAATTTATTCCAATGGGAAACCAGAAGGATTTTTGATTGATTTGAGATTTTATAAGACCGGTAGAAATTACTTGAAGTTATTCGATAGGGATTATTATTCAATTTGGCCCGGATGTGGTGATGTTTTATCTTCCCTAATGGATGTTTCGATCGTTTCATTATCTTTACCTATGTTTACCCATCGACGTGATTTCATTAAGAATTTCTGGTTTTTAATGCCAACTTTATTAGTCTCGGTGGCATTGACGTTTTTCTTATATCCTATAATATGCCATGCGATAGGTATAGAAGCGGAACGGTCTATTGGATTTATAGGAAGATCAGTGACATTGGCCTTGGGTACGCCATTGGTGACATCATTGGGCGGTTCAGTATCATTAATGGCAGTGTGTACCATTTTATCAGGAATATTGGGTGTATTGGTAAATGAACCATTATTTATTTTGTTAAGAGTTGCTAAAAATGATTATGTCACTAGAGGTGTTACTTTGGGTATAAATTCAGGTGCGATTGCCACTGCTCATTTATTAAATGTTGATCCGAGAGCTGCTAGTATTTCATCATTGAGTTTTAGTGTATTTGGTACAATTATGGTTATTATGGCCTCGATTGTAGGTGTAAGAGAATTGGTTAGAACATGGGTTGGTTTATGAGTTTTATTACCCTTTTGTAAATAGTGTTTGCAGTTAGTCATTGCTACCATAGCTTTAGCGTTACATTTGTATTTGAATGTAACATCAATTAGTAAAATGATTACGTTACATTTTTTTCTAGTTTTTGACAGACGCGTAAAATGAAAAGTTTTTATTGATTAAATTTCTGTACGAGAACAGCAGCAACCTTCTAGTAAGAGGAACAAGAAGAAGAAGACTAGGAGCAAGAGAGAAATACGAAGAATGACAGTTAGCAGCATACACATAGATAAAGATAGTAAGGTTATTATTCTACCATATTTCTCTAATAACCAAGACACAACCACAATAAAACCAACAACAGAATTTAGAATTGTCAATTTACCAACTTCAAACAATTTATCCCAATTCAAATCATATCTTATACATGAATGTAAGTTGTATGAAATCAATGAAATAAAGGGACAAGAAACTAGTAAAGTTAAGTTGAAAACTGGTGATGCTGTCAAGTCATTTATAATTGAACCCAAACAGGGTAATACTGAAGATGGGGCAGTTATACAATCAAGTAAACTTATAATATCATCTCAATTCAATCTAATCTATTTATTAATGTCAATTATATATTCATGGGGCGATGTTAGAAATTTCATTACTGTTGATGATTTAATGGATAGATTATCTTGGGCTCATGAATTACCGATTGAAATATTCCAGGATTCATTGCCTTTAATATGTGATGATATTATAGAAAATGGAGAAACATTTTATAAATTTTCCAAACAGAAATCATTTCATTTCATAAATGATCGGGTTATAAAACTTAAGCAATTCATTATGACTAAACCAAACACAATCATGGTAAAAATAAAGGGGGAGTTAAGTGATCCAACAACTGGTGGAAGTACAGAAGATGTTTCAAGTAATATTGTTGAATTGTTAACTTTACAATATGCCATTGATTATATCTGTGATTCATATATTGAAGGAAGTAAATTCAAGCAAGAATTCATTGATCATTTGAAATATGATTTTACAGAAGTTGATCAATATCTTGCAAAGGTAAGGGAAAAGAAAAAGGATATTGCAATTGTAGAATCACAAATGAATGAAATTGTTTCGACAACTGTTAAGAATAAGAAGAAAGAAACAGCAAAGAAAGCCACTAAAAAGAAAGAAGTTAAGAAAGTTGCAGTTGGGAAAGGGGCACTTGATGGGTTCTTCAAAAGAGCATGAAAATGAACATCAAATAGAACATCGAAGACACATAAACAAAATAAAAAGGTATTACTATAACTATTTATATATATATACACATCAACTACTTTTTACCAGCTTCATTTAAGTTCTTATAGATTGATAATCCTTGAGCCATGAAACTACTTATGTCACCAACATTGGATGGGATGACCACGGTATTTGACTCTTTAGCCAATTTACCAAATTCTTTAATATATTCTTGAGCAACTTGTAAACTAACTGCTTCTTGACCACCTGGTGTTTCTTTAATAGCAGACGCAATACGTTTTAACCCTTCAGCAGTAGCTGCAGCCCTTAATTTAATAGATTCGGCTTCACCAGTAGCTTGATTTATTTGTTCTTGTTTATTAGCTTCAGATGCCAAGATAATAGATTGTTTTTCCCCTTCACTTACATTAATTTTTGATTGTCTTTGACCTTCAGATTCCAAGATTTCTGCTCTTTTAGAACGTTCAGCACTAACTTGTCTATGCATGGCATCCAATACATTTTGTGGAGGATGAATATCTCTAATTTCATAACGTAAACATTCTACTCCCCAATTCTCTTTAGCTGCACCATTAATGACTTCATTTATATTGTTGTTCAATTGTTGTCTTTCTTTCAAAACATGATCTAAAGTCATACTACCAATTTCAGACCTCATAGTAGTTTGAGCTAATTGACTAATGGCAAATTTAAAATCTTCAACTCCATAACTTGCCTTATATGGATCAATAACCTTAACATACAAGATACCATCCAATTCTAAACTGACATTATCAGAAGTAATAGCATTTTGAGAAGGAATTTCAATAGCTGCTTCCTTTAATGATTGGACATAAGTGATTTTATCTAAAATTGGTAATAAAATCGCTAAACCAGGAGGCAAAACACGATGGAATTTACCCATTCTTTCAACTATCCATGCTTGTTGTTGAGGAACAAAACGAATCACAGTATTAGCAGGAAGTGACTCTCTTTGGAAGAAATTAAGTGATGATTGAAATTGTCCACCACCAGTATTGGAACTTCCACCAAATGCATTTGTAAATGAACGTGAAAGAATTAATGGGGATGCAACAGATTGTTGTTGTTGTGACCTAATGAGTGTCCTAGTCACTGCTGGCTTCGTCAATTGTTTTGCTACCGTTCTCGATATCATCCTTACTATCCTCGTACTTTAATGGGAATCTGTATTTGTAAGTTTTACCCACCAATTAGAATTTGGTCCGAGGGTTCTTCTTTAAAATTTTTGGCCACTGGAAAAAGAATTGAAAAAAAAAATCATTTGGGTGGGTGTGCTACCAGATGAATATACGCTACCAAGTGTTTGAAAAAAACTAATTCCCAATCAAACAAATTTGTTGCTCATCACAAATACTTCCATTACTTCATATATACAATACAATACAAAGAAAGAGACAAGACAAAGAGAGGGGAGACCTACAGAGAAAGCCAAGATGTCTCGATCAATAGAAATGTCTACTAACCAAAGTCAATACCTTTTAACCGCCCTTAAGAATGGACTTCGACTTGACAATCGTGATTTTGATTCAATTCGAGATATTTCCATTTATTTATCCGATACTGAATATGGATATGTTGAAATAACTTGGGGTAAGACGAAACTTGCGGTTAGAGTGAGTGCCAGAATCGTGGAGCCATATGAAGATAGGCCATTTGAGGGGATTTTCACCATTAATAACGAGTTGAATCCTTTGATTGTTGGTGGAAGTGGTATTGGCGGTGGTACCGGAAGTGGAAGTGGGAATAATGAAGAAATATTAATAAATAGAATAATCGAAAAGGCAATTCGTAGATCTAATTCACTTGATTTGGAAAGTCTTTGTATAATTGCTGGAGAAAAAGTTTGGGAAATTGTTGTTGATTTGAATTATTTAAATTATGATGGGAATATGATTGATATTGGATGTTTTGGAGTTATGTTAGCATTACACCATTTTAAAAAACCAGATATTTCAATTATAAATGGGGGAGAAAGTATTTTGGTCCATGATATTAACGAAAGACAACCTATTCCATTATCTATTTTACATGTACCTATTTGTTTAACTTATTCATTTTATAATCCTTATGACGATAAAGAACTGAATATTAAAGGTGAAGAAAATGATGAAATATGTTTATTGGATGCTGATTTATTGGAAGAATTGAATAGAGACGGATCTTTGGTCATTACGTTGAATAGAAATCGTGAATTAATTCAAATAAGTAAAAATGGTGGTATTGCGGTAAATGCAGAACAATTATTGCAACTTTCATTCAAATCAATGAAAATTGTTGATGAATTATCAGAATTAATTAAAACAAAGATTAAAGCTCATGAAGAATTAAGATATAAACTTGAAAATTTCAAATTGCTTGAAGCTAGTGCTGATAGATAGTAGTTTAATGATTAATAGACCGTTTATCATTTAGGAAGGCCCATTTAAAAGGCAGTTCTCTGTATGAGAAGTCGAATCTCTTAAATCTGTATGACTAGTTGAATCTCTTTACTAGAGTCTTAGATTGGAAAGAAACATTAATACATCTTAGTTTCCCCAGTCAATGCACCAAATAGATCGCATTTAAAGAGTAGTACGTATCAAAATATTAAAGTATTATTATTATTAAGGTTATTAAACTGGATAAAATTAAAATTAAATATACATGCAATCATAATAATGCCATCCTCTCCTTCATCTCTCCTTGATCTCTCCCTCTCCTTCATGCTCCACTCTAGACAATATGATCATTCTTTCTCATGACATATGTTTCACCATCATCAGTAGACACAAGGGTATCAGTGGATGAATTATGCGGAGTGCCACTACTGCCTGTAGTAGTAGTAGTGTGCGATAATTCTAATGCAGATGGCTCTGATTCTGATGAAGATGGTGGGGGTGATTGTTGTTGTTTCTGTCGTTGTTGTTGTTGTTGTCTTTGCTCTTGTTCTTCTGTTGTTGCTGTTGTGGAGGGAGGGTCGGTATGCTTGAATCATCGACAATTGTGGTTGTATCAGACAATTTCTCCAAGAAATTGAACTCTATAGGTAAGTTACTATCTTTTCTTGATCTACGTTTGATTGATTTATTATAGTTTAATAAATTCAACAATTTGATTTTTTTAGGTTGTTTCCCCAGTTGTTGCTGTTGTTGTTGCTGTTGTTGTGGGTTAGAAGGATCATTATCATCAAGTTGTTGATATTTCCAACTGGATATGAATGAATTATATAATTTATCAAGTTTAACGAATCGAATAATCATAATCCCCCCGGATTTCACCTTATTCATCAACTTCTTAAAATTTGACGATGTTATCCAAACATAAAACAAATACTCCAATAAAAATATCATTCCAGCAATGGCAAATCCTCCAACTACCGCCAAAAGAATATGATTAGCCAATCCTTTAACAAACTTCGCATCATCCATATGCCATGAAGATCCCGGGGCAATGGTAAAGAATGAATACGGTTGGGTCTTATAATCTTCCGGCATGATGATTCTAACTTTGCCAGCTTCAGGCACACCCCACCGTTTATATTGTTTCCACATAACTGATAAGAATAATGGCCCAGTGGAAAACATAATTGTGATATAAGGAACTAACCAATTTCTTTGATATAATTCCAAGTTTTCAATTACTTTTTTGAAAAATGGATGTGATGGAACCGCACCCATTACATCGTTAGATATCCCCGTGGGAAGCGTCTTACGTACAAATGCCGGCACGGTTAATAATGGATCTAATTTCCGTTGACAACCATCGTCTAAATCGATATATATCCCGCCGTAATGGTCTAATACAAAGTATCTTATTGCGTCTGCTCGTTGGATAGGATATGGATATGAGTCCCAAGTTTTAAGGAACCAGGGATATTTTTCACTAATGAACTGACGAGAAGATTCATCGGTCCATAAAATATATTTATAATCCTTTTGATGTAATTCTATACATTTCTTTTGTCCTGGTTTCCAAATTTCTGGTATATCACTTGTTTTATAAGTTTGATGAATGATCTTGGGAATTATGGGGGTTTTATCTAATTTATCATTGGTGGGGTTTAATTCAAATTCTAATAATGCATCACTAAATGTATCATCATAAATAAGGGTTATCAAATCAAATGATAGATATGCCAAATATAGTATAAGTACCACATGTGCCCATATGATATATTTTAACTCTTTTCTCATTGCAGTGTGTTCTTGTAGTGTGCTAAGTACCAATAGGTTAAGCTTGGTATGTCTAGTGGGGAGTGGGTGGGTCTTTCTTTTAAGTCAGATGAAAAGAGTGAAAAAGTGGTATGTTTTACTCACGTGTGTGCGTGTGTCTATGTGTGTTTATTTATAGCAATACTAGTAGTAGCAATACTAGTAGTAGTGGTAGTTAGCAATGGTAGTGGTAGTAGTAGTAGTGGAAGGGTTAAAGTGTGATGGTAGTAGTTTTTTTTGTCTGTTGTATTTTTTTCGTCTTTATATGTTAGTGTCTGTCTGTCTTTGTTTTCTCTCTTCGGTCTTTTTTTCACTGAGGTTTTTTTTTTCTCTTTTGTAATTTTTTTGGTTTTAAGGGTAAAAATTTTAAACTCCAAAAAATGAACCAAAAAAAAAAAAAAAAAAAAAGGGGAATGACTTTTACAGTTTAAATGAAATTCGTCAAGTAAAATGTAAAAATGTAAATATTGGGTTAATCAAAACAAGGCTATGGGAGAGGCAAAGGTATCAATGAAGTCTATATGAAATGGTATGATCAATGATATGAGTTGTATTAACAGTATGAATGATACTGAAAGCTTATTCTATGAATGTCTTGTTTGAAGTATCTGAAAATGTATCCCTGTGGTTTGATGAATGACTTTTGAAAACTCGTTTCTAACAGTTTTTTGGCAAGTATCTCAATTCTGTTATTTTAGTATCTTTTGCGTCTGATAACCAGGATGTGCTGGTGTTCTCTAAATAGGATCTAATTGTCGTGTAAAAATAATGACGGTAGTCACCAGTTGTATAGTCTATTTGGTATGAATCTAATATAGGGTGAACCTGAAGATCAAGAGATAAGAATAATTTGGGTAATCTTCTCTGTCTCTCTATATAAATATTTTTACATTTTCGTATGAATTAGCAATTGCTACTGCATATAGACCCTAGGGCGCGTGGATCATTTTTGTTTTATGTATTTATTATTTTTATAAGAAGGTCATCCTCCCTCATAGTAAATGTATTGATAAGTGAGAATAGGCTGTGTAGAGTAGATTTTGTATTACGTGGATATATGAATATCAATACACACGTAATCCCAATTCGTGTGAAACAAAACCTCACTTAGAGTTACATATTAGTCTCATGTCCCCGCCTCCAAACAAAACATAACTAGTATCTCATACGATTTATTCATACTAGCCCCACAAAAGCTATGTTAACATGTATTGGAATAATGTAATATTCTCTATACTGAAGTATAGTTTACTATGAAAGATCTGATCGTTCTGTTTAAGATGCTCATAGATTTTTATCTATTTATTTATTTTTGAACCTGTAAATCATTTGTATATTGTTTCTGCCATTGTTAACTTCTTGAAAACATAAATTTACACACGAGAATTAAAAATTCAGAAAATAGGAGAACTTGCAGTTTAACCGCGTTTCTTTTTTTTTAGTTCCTTTACAGATTCGGGGAAACCTCTTTTCAATTGAATCTAACAACAGACATTGAATCCCTTACGGAATCTTTTTTTTTACAATTTACAGTTTACAGTTTATACCAAACCACAGTGGGTTTTGTTTTATTTCCAATGATGTCATTAATACATTTTAATTTAAGTCAACCTAGGAGGAAAGATAAAACGATTCATACAACTAATACTTCAATTGCTAATTGATCTTACACTTGCTTCTTTCAAATTACCCATCCAATGATTAATCGT
>LQHL01001816.1:0-50626 GCA_001655755.1 Hemisphaericaspora haegerdaliae
CCAAAAAAAAAAAAAAAAAAAATATTTTATAAGTTGCAATACGAGTTATTCCGGGATTTCTTTTTTTGGAACTCATTTACTCCTATTCGCACATTTGCAACAACAGGGGCAATGTTCCTTTCTATTGTTAAGAGAAAACAATCATGGATTTGCATATAGAGAAATGAGAACCAAATTGTAGGAAATGGGAAGTTTGCCAGTGCTTAGCTTCTTTCAAAGTGAACTGGACTACGGGTGCAGCGTGTGGACAACACCAGGAAAAAGCAAAACCGAACTCACATGAAATGAGAGGACTTATGAAACCACGTAAACAACCATAAAGATTTACTGATATTCGTCTACAGATTGATTCTAAACTGGCATTCCGAGAACAACAATATACGAACTTCAGATATCACCCCACAAGCTATCTATATGGTTTGACATATAAGGAACTTCCAATATCTTTCCTTTTTGACTAAGTTTTGGGTGGGGAGAAACATCTGGAAAATCTATTGGAATCAACAGAAAAAAATAAAAAATTTCTCTTTCATGCCAGCAAATCTGATAAAATTGCCTATTCTATTATGAGACTAGCTGAAGATAGGAGACTTTCAGTTATCAAGTTATGTTGGGGACAAAGGCTTAGATTAGACACATTGAATGCCTTTGCGAAATGAAACCAAACCTTCTTAACTTCAAAACATGATATGACACTCATGAATGACTTCAACATGTGTTTAGAGTGCCAGGTTCTGTCTCCTATCTCTTAGTCTCCTATCTCTTAATTTTTTCATTCTCATATCCTTTGCAGGCTTATCTATATAAAAATTTTGACGCCATAGTGATCCAAAGAAACGTGCTATCAAAAAGGTATCACTTTTGCTTTCGTAAGTAGGAATCACCTGCTTCGAAGTAGAAACTGCTCGACATTCTCTCAATAATAACTAATCTTCTTTCATTGTTCTCTCCACAATTAATTTAATAAAAGTTGCGATAACGGCCGTTCCATTCCCAACAATCGGGAAAACTCCACAAGGAAGCTCGGTGAAATAACACCTTCATGCTCCTCCTCCCCCCCTTTAAGTCTTCACAAAACAAAAAAAACCACAAAACCAAAAAACACCTCTTCATTTCAGGAATGCCCCATATGCATTAAACCGTTTGCTTTGTATTTTTTAATCGACACAAACCGACTCATCGGAAAAACTTTTCCTTTTATCTGCAGGAATAAACCATAATCCCCCCCCCACGGGATGGCTCACTGGTGGCTCACTTAGTCACCATCACCACACACACTCTATTTTAAGTGTTTTCGCATTCTTTGAAACATCAGTTAATCATAGACCCAACTTAATTGTCACTAAATGTATCCAGAAATAGGAGAACAATGGCACTAGCTCAAACCATAGAATTTCTCTTTTTGCTTTTCAAAAGATAATGTATATTCTCTCTACCAATGGAGAAGTACCAATAGAGAAGTTATCGAATAACCAGTATACTGCACTTCCATAACAATCTGCTCCAAACTCAACAATCTTCTCCAAACTCAAGGAATCCAACACCTGACTTAGGTGTCTGTGTTTTGAATATTTCATCCGAGGTCTACTTGCTACACCAATGTAGTAGTTCCCAATGAAGAATGGCATGATGGTTGCAGTTTCAGCAAAAAAAAGACAGGGATTTTCGGAAAAACTAAAAGTGTGGATCAACGTTACACAAAACAAAAGGGTTACAATTATTTTTTTCTAAGTGCAGTTATATACATAAAAAAATATCCAAAACAGGAAGCTTCAAATCCAAAGAAAAATTGCTTTTTTCTGTTATTCTTTCTTTTATGTTTAGCAAAAAAATATTTTGATAACACGGGGGGAAAAGAAATAATATTTTCTTTCCAACAAATATTTTTTTACAGTTTTTCAGTTTTGTACCATTTTGAGCGATTAAAATTTTTCCAGTATTTCCCGGTAAGAGAGTGCCAGACTTAATTTAGATATAAAGGAACCACCATCCCCCCCCCCAAAAAATGTAACTGGCTTTTTCAGTTTGGGTTTCCCTTTCCATTTCATCATTTCAACCCGTCAATATGCCACCAAAGGAAAAGAAAAGTAAAGAAGATAGACCATACAAGTGTACCTATTGCGAGAAGGCATTTCATAGACTCGAACACCAAACTAGACACATCCGTACTCACACGGGTGAGAAGCCACACGCATGCACTTTCCCGGGATGTGCAAAGAGGTTTAGTAGATCTGATGAATTAACCAGACATTTGAGAATCCACAACAACCCTTCATCAAGAAAGAGAAAGAATAAGAATGATGAAGTTGCAGTTGGTGTCGCAGGACCCAATTTTAATAATGGTAATAATGCTGCTGCTACTGTAGCTTATAGCTACGACGGTAATGGTAACAGAATTTATCATCAACCATACCCAGTATATTTTGTACCACAACCTAATGGATTCATGCAACCCGTTGTTGCTCAAGCTCATCCTATTCCACAACAACAACAACAACAACAACAGATCCCGCAGCCACATATGAACAGGCCTCAATCAGTACCTCCCCAAGCCATTCCAATTCCAAATCATTTCAAGCAGCAAGGAAGCGCTGTATTCTCATTGCCTTCTTCTCCAACCAATTTCCAACAACAACAGTATATCCCCCAGGCTAATCACTTACAAACCGCGTTATCAAAGCCGGTTGTCATGTCAAGAGCCATTTCTTCTGATGCATTGCGCCTCCCTCCACTTCACAACAATGCTCAAACTTACTCCCCACCACAACAACGCCAACAAGACATTATCAAGTCTGAATCTAGTTCTAGTATTTACTCACACAGTGGTAGTGTTTTCAGTCAAACAAACAGTACTTCTAATTCATTAGCTACTTCACCAGATACGAGTGGTACATTTATGAATCCTCCTGCGTCGTTGACTAACTTGAGTGAATATTTCCTGAAGACAAGATTATTCAATGCTAGTTCCAGTAGTTTGAGTTCTTTAAGTGGAAAAATCAGAAATACTTCATCTACAAATCTTTCTTCATTGCAACGTATGACTCCATTGAAAAATTCAAGTAGTCAATCTCGTTCGCTCGTGAAGCAACATTCATCCACTTCATTGAACTTAGAGTTTTATCAGGGCCAACAACCACAAGTAAAGAAATCTAGACCAAACTCACCAACTATCCCTCCTTCAACAAATATGCAAGCCAGTTTGTCAAGACAGTTTACGATCTCAAGTCCAAACGAGACTCCACTTCAGACGCCATCACATTCGCCTCAACTAAGACCTGCTACAAGTCCAAACTTGATTGATAGCGTTACCCAAAAATTAAACGCTAGCATAGCGAATAATGGGACCGTCTTACCTCCTATCAGATCAGTGTTGAGTTTTACTTCATTAAAGGATTTTCCCCCTGTTCATCCAGCTGCTCAAGGTATGGCTGTTAGTGTTTCCATGAAGAGTCCTGAAGAGAAGAGATCAACTATGAGTTTAAGAAATTTGTTGGGTTAGGGTTTGTTTTCACTTATTGGGATTGTTAGATTATATTTTTAGGTTAGGAGTTTATAGGATAGCGTAATATTATATTAGATACTATATTAGAGCTTTAGTAACAATTGTATAAAGTCAGCAACATTAGACTTGCAATCAGGTGGAGTAGATCTCAATCGTCATATGACTACTGACAGGTACTCCCATCAGGTGTAAAATTCCAAAAAACTTTTTTAGGAGAAAAGTTCTCGAGGGCACCACCACACACACAAAGAAAAATACAACGTTACATGCAACAAAATTTCTTTTTACAAGCTCGTAATCTAGGGTTTTGTTCTCTGGTCAAGCCCACATTTTTATGCATCAACTGCTTAGCGTAGTGCATAAGGCGGCATTGTACAGAAATGATCAGGATATGTTTTCAAATATCCGTAACCTTTCTTTTAACCTTTAGGACATACAGACCGATAGAAAGTTCATGGAAATAGGAGTACCCACTTTCCGGAAAAATTCACACATCCACAATTCTGTTCTTTAGGAAAAATTAATAAATACTCCGACGATTGCTATCAGTCTGTTTTGTTTAAACCACATCTAGCAATTGTTATTATCATTTCGGATTGAATTCAGTAAGAAAACTCTTGTTACTGCTTCGACCTTCTGATGGATTTTCCGTAAAAACTGGAGAAATACAAAAAAAAATATTTTAGTGTCCCCATTATTTTTCAAGAGGAAAATGAGAAATGTGCCCCGCGCAGATGAGTAATATTACAGTGCAAAACCAAAAGTGTGTAAATTAACAACATAGCAATTGATACGCTAAGAAACTTCTGTAAAACTTCCAGCAATTCACTGGATGAAGTATAGCCACCTTTTTTTACATTCATCAAAATTGTGGTATTTACCCCGAAGAGAGATATACCTGAGAATCAGGCCTGGGATTCTTCTTAATAGTAGTGTGATTTTCTATGGTGATAGCACTCTGCATTTCTACGATGATAGCACTCTGCATTTCCACTTCCTACGTATATGCACAGTAGAATCCCGATGTATCAGCATGTAATTTATTTTCACAAAACCTGTTCCCCCAGTATTTAGCTTATTTGGAATTAATCCGCCCCAGCATGTATTAAATTTATTTTACCTTCTCTGGAACATTTCCATGACAATCAGACTAATACCACCGTAGTTACCATTGTATTACAGAACCGACCCCAGAAACACCACCAACAACAACAGAGTACAAAAAGGAAAAATTTTCCAAAACATGGAGGTAAAACTGAAGGTAGAATTTTTTTATATGTATGAGAAAATTGATTCCGGTTTTGTGTTTGAATTCAAGAGAAGGTTGAAGCGGTGAATTTCTTTTAATTCTCTAAGCTTCTATGGAAGATTAGTCTGACATCGTACTAAGAGTAACAGAAGCGTGCAAAGAAAAGGAGTACAGAGTGCACATAGTCTTATTATCGGTGGCTCACAAGAAGGTTGAAGGTCTACTGCGTGTGTTTTATTACTTCATACTTAATACTTCGCAAGACTTTGTGAGATGTTTTGTTTCAATGCGTCTACCTGCCAGTATCTCCAGAGGAGTAGACCTTCTCTGTATCATAGTGTCATTTTTATCAACTCTGGAGATTACCATAGGATAACTTTTGAAGAGGATTGAAGGTTCCAGGTAAAGGACAAGTCACGTATTGACGGAGATTTAACTCCTCCCCTCACCAATATTTTTTTAATTTTGTTCCCTACACATCGAAATTAATTTCTTTTATTGAAGATCTTCTAATATATGCAGTACCAATATGGAGGGATCTTGATTCCAAGACAGTTGGAAAGATCACTCTAATCTCATGTATATTGTTCCTTAAGTGGAAAATGAAACGACTTGAAATACGCAGATCATCTCTTCAATTTACATTAAGTGCTTTCCCAAATGAAATTACTTTGTAGTGTGATATCTCAATCGAGAGTCGATGTCACACACTAGAGACAATCAGTTCCCCCAACAGCCTCTTACCAGTGTGAAAAATCAAAAGTGGGATAAAGAGAATTCATTGTCTTTGTGATATTTCGGGATGGGCCTTACTCTTCTAATATTTCCATTGTTCTCTAAACGTTTCCCGCCCGCAACAACCTCCTTTCTCCACTGAAAAAATAATTTACTGGCGATCCCCAAATTGAAAAAAAAAAAGAAAATCATTGCGACAGAAGTTCGAATCATTCCCAATCACAGACTGCCGCAATTGAAACCATCCCTTAGCACATTTTTAAAACTATAAATACGGGTCTATTTCTCCTTTAATTTCAATTTCAATTTCTTCTTCTTCTTTCTCATCAACAAATACATTTGTTAATTCACCCACATACATTAATCATGGCTACTATTAAATTATCCTCTGGTCACTTGATGCCATTAGTTGGTTTCGGTTGTTGGAAAGTCGACAACGCTACCGCTGCTGATCAAATCTACAACGCTATTAAGGCCGGTTACAGATTATTCGACGGTGCCGAAGATTACGGTAACGAAAAGGAAGTCGGTGACGGTATCAAGAGAGCTTTAGATGAAGGTTTAGTCAAGAGAGAAGAATTATTCATCACCTCTAAGTTATGGAACAACTACCACGACCCAAAGAACGTCGAAACTGCTTTAAACAGAACCTTATCTGATTTACAATTGGACTACGTTGATTTATTCTTAATCCACTTCCCAGTTGCTTTCAAATTCGTTCCATTAGAAGAAAAGTACCCACCAGGTTTCTACTGTGGTGACGGTGACAACTTCCACTACGAAAACGTTCCATTATTGGACACCTGGAAGGCTTTAGAAAAGTTAGTTGAAGCTGGTAAGATCAAGTCTATCGGTGTTTCTAACTTCACCGGTGGTTTAATCTACGATTTACTCAGAGGTGCTACCATCAAGCCATCCGTTTTACAAATTGAACACCACCCATACTTACAACAATCTAAGTTGGTTCAATTCGTTCAAAAGCAAGGTGTTGCTATCACTGCTTACTCTTCTTTCGGTCCTCAATCCTTCTTAGAATTACAACAAAACAGAGCTTTAAACACCCCAACCTTATTTGAACATGACACCGTCAAGGCCATTTCTACCAGATTAGGTAAGACCCCAGCTCAAGTCTTATTAAGATGGGCCACCCAAAGAAACATTGCTGTTATTCCAAAGTCTAACAACCCAGGTAGATTAGCTCAAAACTTAGCTGTTACTGACTTCGACTTATCTGAAGCTGATTTCGAAGAAATCTCCAAGTTAGACATTAACTTGAGATTCAACGACCCATGGGATTGGGACAACATTCCAATCTTCGTCTAAGTTTGATACTACCGAAGATTTGCTTTAATAGTTTTATAGAGTTTTTAAAAATAAACAACTTTTCTTAAAAAATGTTTTCAGTCTAGTCAATAACACAAGTGTAATTTCCCCCAACAACTTATACGCGTTCGATTCATAGAAAGGGATCTAATGGTAATATCGAATTTGTAATAATATGAAAGTACAAGTAGTTAAACCATATTTTATATATATATAAGCTTCATATAAACACAGTCTAAATAGAATCCAAAACTGCTTGTCTACCCAAGACCAACAACTTAGTTCTGGAGACAAAATCATCACGTTCGAAATATGCACCGCATAATCTTCTCTTTCCAGTAAATTCACTCCTAGAATGGAATACTCTCCAGTTGTCAAATATCAAACATTGACCTGGTTTCATTTGATACCACAACTCATTCTCTGGGTCAGTAATAATCGAAACCCAGTCCCTAATTGCTTGATAGAACTTTGGAACATCTTCAGGATCAGCCCAAGAGTCCATAGTTGATCTATCGCTCTGGTTCCAACGCACTTGCAACAAGTCCCCGTTGATATCAAACTTGAAAATCGGTTGGGGCACATCAGGCTGGATACATACTTTCTCTTCACCGGCTGAATGAGCAGGAATGCGGATCCTGCAGAAGATTTCATAACTTTCAGGATACTTTTCTTTAAGAATTTGAGCACATTTGAAGGCATCAACTAAGGAAGTCGTTCCTCCTTGTCCATCATGATATAATAAATGGAAAAGTTGGAGACCAGGGGTGTTGGACCAATAGGTACCATCTGTATGTGAACTAATATCGAAATTAGTATATGCAGTATCTGCTTTTGCCAAATCGGAAGTAAAGTCCCAGAATCCACCATAATGTGTGGGTCTAATATAATTCAATTTTTCACATAATTTTTCAGTATCTTCTGGAGTAACAGGAACATTATCAATAAGACAAAATCCATTTTTCCAAAGTTTGAGAGACCATTCTTTGATGGCTTCTTCGTCATCATCAGTACTGGCCATGATCGTGTTGCCGTCTATCGAAGGTAAATTGTCTTTAATATCCTTGACCTGCCAGAGATCACGGGACAATTTTTCTTCGAGACCCTTAAGCTTGGCTTTGACAGGAATCAAACGAGGTTGATAAGAATGGTCCCATAACCATGAAAAATCAAACTTGGAGACATGCGAATTCTGATCCCAAGTTATTTCAATGTCCTTACTACCAATGTTGATTTTATCTGGTTTGATATCTGAGTTAATGGTAGCAGCACTAGTTAATTTCTGTTTGGTATTATCGAAAAAACATTCCTCACAACGGCAATTATCACGGAGCCAGATGTTATGGAATTTAGATACTTGACCGTCAGACCAAGTAATCTCAACTTGGAGATCAGAAGTAGGAACTGCAGACTTAATTGACATTGTTTGTTGTATTGGAATAATGGACAACTATTTGTGATTGGAAATAGGAAATAGTTTGATTAAAAAAAAAAGGGTACATACTGGGGATCGTACTATTTTTATATACGAAACACTAAATTTTTCACCGTGTGTCCCACCATCCCTCACCTCAACAAATCGGAATTTTTACCCCAGATTGAGAATGTGTGGTGAAACGAAAATGAAAATGTACACGCAATAAATAATGCATATAGTCTTCCCAATTTGGTATTTGCCTACAATCTAGATGCATACAATAATATATAAATGAATTGTGTTATTTCAGAAACTCATAAGTTTTCAAAGGATTGAATCGTTTGAGATTGCACAATTAAGGAAATATCGATTGGGGAGTTAGTTATTTATGAGCCGGGGTTTTGCTGGGGAGATTTACCATATATATCAAGACTTATAGGACAACTATCTGTTAGAGGGGGGACAACACTGTCGAAGTCTTATCCCTATCAACTATCAAATCATATGACTCAGTCATTTGCTAAATGAGATTGTGTACAATTCTAGAGGGCTGATGAAAATACAATTGCAAGTGTCTAATATTCACCTGCAGAAGAAAACTCATAGAAAACCGTTAAATATCCTAACCGTTGACTTGATACATTCACAAAGATAAGAGACTAATGAAATTTCATGAGTCGTGTAGAAGTACTCAATCGCCCCCTTCTCTTCCATTTTGAAAAATGTTTCAACCTTTTCATTCAAGTGAAGAGTGAAGAGAGAGACAGAGAGAGAGTAAAGTAATGGGAGAAAAAAGATTTTAAACTTTTCCCCAATGAATAGAAATGAAATTAATTCTCTCTCTTGGTTAACAGTTTTCTTGGCTTTACCTCCGTTATCAAACAGATTAACTCCATTTATATTGCTAATAAAGAGATACAAATTCTCTTCTAAGTTGCAGAGGACGTTTTGAATCTTTTTTTGCTTTCCAAATTATTATTTTTCTTCTTTTCCATTGCAAATTGCTAGTTAATTAATAAACCTTCGGAAGACACAAAAGACATCTTACCACTTAGTCAGTGTCGGATTTATCGCATTTAAGTGATATCCAGAAAAAGACATCAACACTACTACTCCGGTTTAAGAGGTTACTTTTTTTGATAGTATGTCCACAGTTATCCCAAACACTCCTGTACCTCCTCTATCGCATCTGCATCCAGATTGGATGGAAGTTGATACATTGAGAAAATCCTTCTATAATAGTGAAGAAACTCCACTCAATGAACAGATCAAGACTATGAAGATTAGAGCATTAGAAGATGCCATTAGAAAGGGTGAAGAAAACAGGGAGGAATCACTAAAATATTTGAGTGAGTTACTGAGATGTACCGATGGATTGATTAACAATGAATTAAGATCTAAAATATGGCCAATTCTTTTAGGAATAACTTCAAATACGTTGACACCCACAACAACCAGTAACTCATTGGAATCTTCCCAGACATCATTAGAAGGGCCGAATGGAGGTGCCATTCTTTGCGGGGTTAATAGTAAACTTGCTGGATTTTCTGCTCCTCTGTTCTTGGAAGATTTGAATTTTGTTGATTTACCTCCTCATAAAGATGAAGATCAAGTGAAATTGGATATACAAAGATCATTCACTATTTTAAATCACATTCAATCTTTACAACATCATACTAGTGATTCTTATACAACAATATTTAGTCCCACTGATGTGAATAATTTAAAGAAGAAATTATCAAACATAATCATTAAATTATTGAGAAAATATCCCAGCTTAAACTATTACCAAGGTTTTCATGATGTTGCAAGTATAGTCTTGCTAGTTTGTTATACCCCACAAGAAAATGATGATGAATCTTCAGATAATGAAAGCAACAATGAATACAATATAAATGAAGATTTAGCATTTAAGATATTAGAAAAATTATCTATTTTCCATTTGCGTGATTACATGATTAGTGATATTACTTTATCTATCAATCATCTTCGATTGATTCCCACTATATTAGAGAACGTTGATCCTCAACTATTCGAATTGATCAAACAGTCATCTAATTCATATATTCAATCAGATGGTTTACATTATGACTATAAATTTTTCCAAGGATTATCATCAATATTGACATTCTTTTCCCATGATTTAACCAGCTTGCCTCAGATTTTGACATTATGGGATTTTGGGTTAGGTTATAATTCAGTGTTGGTGAATATGTACATTTATTCATCGGCATTGATTATTTTCAAGAAGAAAATATTGGAATTTTTGAAAATTGATGATGATGAAACTGATTTTGAACAAGTGGATCCTGATTTGGTTCATAATTCTATTTCTCCAACTTTTTTATTTAATGGATTAAATGATAGTGATTTACTTCAAATTTTGAATCGGGCAAAGAGTCTCTTGAACGAGTTTCCTATTAATAAACTATCAACTTCATCAACCACTTGGTCGGTATGGTTTGAGGAATATAACAAGAGTTCGGTATTGTTAAACACTTCTGATATATTCACTGATAAAATTGAACGATTCTCAAAATATGGGGACTTGATGTCAGGAACGATTAATGAAAATAATGATAATTCCAAATTAGTAGAATTAATGCAGCAACAAGATGAAGAGATCAAGAGGCAAATAGTTGATGACGCAGCATTCCAAAGAAAATTATTAGAACAACAAGAAGAATTAGCAAACTCAATCTTGACAGAATCGTCACCATCTGGTCTGTTGTCATCTTCATTAACATTACAAGCGACAATTTCACTACATAAAGTAACATCATCGATTTTCTTTAAGAAATTGTTCAGCAATGAAACAGATGAGAGAAAGAAGAAAGATCATGAATGGTTCTTAACAAGGAATATCTACAAGATAAGTATAACAGTTGGATTTATCGGGTTTATGTTACATTTCTTGTTGATTAAACATAGTTCCCATTATCAAAATGTGGTCTCAAGATTCATAGCTGTGAGTATAGTTGCACCGTTCAGAAAAATATCGGAATACTTGTTCACTAACCATTCAATTGCAGTTATTGGTCATGAATTGAATAGTATTGGAGGTGCTGTAATTAACAATGTCGAAGAAGTTGTTAATGATATATATAGCTATGTCAAAGATTCTGATGTTGTTACTTCAGGAATGACAATTGGTCAAGTTGGTTTAGGAAATTTACGAAATAACATTTATGGTTTTCGCGGATAATGTTTGGATTGAATTGGATTGAATTGGATTGGTTTAGATTTTTTTTGGATTTTTTGGATTTTTGATAAGACGGTATAATAAAGAGATATTAGTTTAGTTTTTGGTTTTACATTTAAGTTATTTTATTACGTACAAAACTTGTTTTTAATATTACAGTTTGGTTTTCTATATCCCTTCGAAATCAATTTCGTATACTAATACAGTGTCAGTATAGGTACCATGCCCCCATCCTCTATTACCACTTGCACTGACCATAAATCTACCCGACTCATCGACATATAATTGAGACAAAGTGCCTCCTTGATGACCAGGAACGATCAAGAAAGGAGTGGCTTGTTTCTTGGCATTGACCGATGAGTTAGATAAATCATTATACAATTTCAAATTGTACAATCTGATATTATCGTTTGAACCACATAACAAGAAATCACTATTTGGCATGGTTGATATGGCACTAACCGGACCTGAAATCTTAGGGAATTGTAACAATTTGGAAATATTTGGAACCATAGAATCCTTATGATGACCGGAAACGGCTCGTTTATGAGGCATCTTAATTGAAATCTCCTCTACAGTACCATTTCTTCTACCTGCATAGATGAAGTCACCATTGTTGGACCAGGTCAGTGACATACACCATGGTGGTGTGCCTTCTGATACTCCTAGTCTTAATACTGCATTTTCGGTTCTTACATCCCAGATGTTGATTGTTCCATCGATACTTGACGACATGAAAATATTTTCATTTTTATAAGTTTTGTTTGACCCTGAAGAGTCAAAATTTGGCATGGTTGTCTTTTTATCCTGTACTTCTGCATCCTTTCTCTTTTCATCGTTTTCATCATTCTCATCATCTCCAAATAATGATTCGATATCATCGTCATCAACAGCTGCATCTTTTTTATTATTCTCCTCCCCTGTTTGTTGTTCCTCACTTTCCTCTTGGAAACTTAATGTTACATCAGTCATACCTTGTGGACGATATTGAATGTTTGATATCTGTCCAGAGCTGCCGGCAAACTGTACTGTGGTCTTTCCGGTGTTCATATCCCATTCTCTAATCGTTTTATCCCATGAACCTGATAAGAACTTGTTTTGGTCTTGATTTAATCTCAAGACCGATACGGCATCATAATGACCACGCCATTTCTTGTCTTTACTACCATGGTTAAAATAATGATGTATCGTACCTTCATTGTATCTCATGGTATATAAAGATATCCCCCCTGACAAAAGCCCCGAAATACACCAATATCCATTTCTTTCAACATCTAATGCATATACTGGATTAACTCGAGGTTCATAACTTACAGACCCCGTTGAAAAATCGCTTTCTTTTAATTTGGGATTGGATTCCATCAATTGTCTCTTAGTTAAAGGTTGTTCGTTTTCCCAATATGAACAAAGAACACCACCATTGGTTAACGAATCGGAAAGATTATGTTTCTGGGCCATGGTTAACGGGGCCTTACCTTGAATGGAGGCAATAAAATCGTATTTTCTTATAAATCCATCTTCTCCTCCCGTAAGTATCCATTTGGGACCTTCTGTGAATGCAAGTGAATGACATTGGGCAGTGTATGGTATTGCTACTTGGGGGATAATATCAAATTCAGTAGCAACCTTGGCTTTCACTATTACTTGATCTCGGAATGATAACTCGCTTATATCTTGTGGTGGTGGTGTTGGTGTTTTTGTTTTGGTTATATGATTTTCAGGCGTTTCCTGCCGAGGTGGAGTTGATGGAGGAATTTCAGCATCTTTCATTTCCTCGTCTTCGTCTTTGTCTTTGTGTTCTGGTTTCGGACTAGGTTCCTTTTCCTTCATTGGTTCCTCGTCTTTATCCTTGTTGTTGTCTTCTCCTGATGGTTCTGCTTTTTCTATTGGAGGTTCTTCAGTTGCTTCTTTGGTTTCTTCTTCCCCCAATAGTATATCAACATCCCTATCCTTATTCTCATCGATTATTATAGAAGGAAGCTCTTCGGATTCTTGCGTCTCTTTTGCATCAACAAATTTATCCTCATCTTTCAATGTATGCACTTCTTCCTCCTCTTCTTCATCTTCCTCGGATTCTTCAGATTCTTCAGATTCTTCATCTTCCTCGGATTCGTCCTCTTCTTCTTCATCTCCTTCCCCTTCTTCACCTTCTTCGCCCTCTTCACCCTCTTCCCCTTCTTCATCTTCTTCGTCTTCTTCATTCATTTCTTCGTCTTCATCTATATCTCCTGTATCTGGAGGTTGTGATTCTTCATGCATGGGGTAGTCTTCTTCGTGTTGTTGCTCTTCTTCTTCCTCCTCGTCTTCTTCTTCCATGTCCTCGTCATCCTGGACGTTAAATATATCATCTTGTTCAATTGATGCCATGTTGAAATACCCTAGTTATTGGGAGGGAATGAGTGAGCGATCTTAAGTCGGATCCGTTATGTATTTAGTGTTCTCTGTTTTTTTCGTTTGGTAGCAGACATATTTTATTTTTTTTTTCAACTTCAACATAGAAAGTTATAACAGAACTCTTAAAAGACTTTCAACAGAGATGAGAGTAGAATTAACTTAGAATTGAGAGTCAATTTATTTACAGAATATAGATTGAACACGGTTATTTAAACTAAATAAACAGAAAAAAGGTCCTAGATATATATAGAATTGATTTTTTTGTTTATATTATTTCATAATTTTTGCAAACGTATTTATTCGTAAATCCAACCGAATAAAGCTGGCTTGTATTCAACTAATTCTTCCTTCTTGAACCACAAGGCGATTTCCTTGTTAGCGGATTCAACGGAGTCAGAACCGTGACAGACGTTTCTACCCATGTCAACAGCAAAGTCACCTCTGATGGTACCTGGAGCAGATTGTAATGGGTTGGTAGCACCTAAGATAGCTCTACCTTGCTTAACAACATCCTTACCTTCCCAGACAGTAGCTAAAACTGGACCAGATAACATGTAGGATAATAAAGATGGGAAGAATGGCTTGGTTTGTAAGTCAGAGTAATGTTCTCTTAATAAACCTTCAGTTGGTTGGACTAACTTAATACCAACTAACTTGTAACCTCTGTTTTCGAATCTACCTAAGATAGAAGCGATTAAACCTCTTTGGACACCATCTGGTTTGATAGCAATAAAAGTTCTTTCGTCAGACATTGTAATTGAATAAATTGACTTGTTGGGTAAAGAAGAAGAAGAAGGAAAAGAACTTCAAATGTAACAAGGGTGAAAAAAAAATTGAAAAATTGAAAAATTGACATTGAAAATTTTTTTTTCAGAGAGACAAAGTTTGTGTGAGTGAGTGTTGAGTGGGTGGGCGTGTGTGGGTGTTGAAAGTAATTACAGTGAAAAATTCAAATCAATTGCGAAAAACCATTGGTGCAGCAAGACTTTCTTGTGTGTGTTAAATTAGAGGAATATGCAAATACACCAAAACAAAATAAAAGTGACCATTCTTTGCAAAAAGCAGATCATGTGAATCCATTGTATAAATAAGTAAAGCATTGAGTCTGTAGTCCAATGAAAAATTATCATAAATTTCTAAAATTGTATCAACTGGTGCAAAAGTGAACGTGCGGCGCAAATGTCATTTATAATTTAATGTCAAAACAATTGTATTAAGTACACGACTCTCATCTACAGTCCACATCGATCTAACTTTTCAATTGGGATTTAAAGTATTGATATACAGCAATGATATATTTTGAAATTCTCTCTTACAAGTCTTATTGGTAGGCTACCATTGGAATAGGAATGATGAGTAGTATGGAAATTGGGTTCCACTAGCCACATTTCTAAACTTAATCTGAAAATCAATTGGTAGCATCGGAAATTGTTGATACTGGCCACAAATCAAGACTTTTAACTAACAAGTATAATTCGACAAAACAAGAAAGTATTAAAAGTCTTAGATAAGAAAATCGAAGAATTAAGTTAGATGTTGATTTTCTTGAACTGTCCACTAAACACTACAACAGATAAAAAGGGTGGGACTACTTCGGGTGGGTCATATGGATCGCTGCTGGGTCTTGTTTTAGACGGTTTTGTTAGTTTTCCACCGTGCAAGCATAGCCACCACGTGATTTTGGTTACGATAGATACTAGGAAGGATTGTGTCAAAGAAACGGATACAACTTAGATAGAGTTAAAAATAAAGTTAAAATCACGATCGTGGTTGTTTATAATAAATGTGTAATGTAAATGAAAGAAAGAAAAAAAGACATATCACTTCTTGACAACTGACAATAAGAAAATAATAAACAAATTAAGGAAGTAAGTGTATGCGACCACCCCCATGTCACATTAAACAAAGACACTCGAGGATTGTCTACATTTGTAAATCACCCATTGTACTCTTTTAATTGCTCTCTTTCAATAGAAGCAATTGTAACATTATTTTTATATTTTCTGAATCAAATTGTAACAAAACAATTGAGACCTATGAAACATGTAAAAATACAAATTACGCGTCTTTCTTTTTTTACAGTTTATACATACACATATATTTTATTTTATATAAACAGTTCTAAGTTAACCTGTAAACACCAAGTAATGTATCCCCCTTTTGTTTAGTAAACAAATAAATATTCTTACATGTTACAATATTTCACGGTTTACAAGAATTTTTTACAATTTACAATGTTTACCAAGTTTTACATTTTATAGTTCATCCTTTCCACGCTCCTCTCTCTCTCTCTTTTTACTTCTAAACAAAACACATTCAACTCTTTGATAGAAGATCATTTGGCCCACACACACACACCAATCAATCAATCAATCACAGCTAGTGATCACCACCCTTTTGGAAAGAACTTCAATTGATAATATTTGTACTTTGAAAAAGAAATCAACTCTTTCCAATTCTCCACTCCTTTTTCCACAATTGTTATTACAACATAATCCATCGTTTCCCCTTGAGAACACCACTGAAGTACTACTAGAATAGGTTTACTTCATTATCATACATAGAGAGGACATTCATTGACTTTATAGACATTCAAAATCACATCAACAGTGTTTGAAAGAAGAACCAATCGTTACACACACTCTCTCACTTGTTCATTCGCTTAATATTTTTGTTTTTTTTTTGGGAACATACTATTCACATTCACATTCACATTATAGATGACGGCGGTTATTCAACACAACTCTCAGCACTTCTTTGATGAGAGTATAGCGTATTCAGAACCAACAATGATTTCTGAAAATGTTCCAACAGCTGTTAATGTTGATAAAGTAGTTCAATCAGTTACTAATGCAACAAAACGATTGTCACAAATCTCAACTAATACCAATAATTCAAATAAAAAGAGGAAATCTCAAAATAAAATAGGTCCTTGGAAACTAGGAAGAACATTAGGAAGAGGTTCTACTGGTAGAGTAAGATTAGCAAAGAATATAAATACTGGGAAACTTGCCGCGGTTAAAATTGTACCAAAAGCAAATTTTAAGAAATTAGAGAATCCTAAATATAAAAGAGCTGATAATCATGATAATAGTTTACCATATGGAATTGAACGTGAAATAATCATTATGAAATTGATATCACATCCTAATATCATGGGTTTGTATGATGTCTGGGAAAATAAGAATGATTTATATTTGATCTTAGAATACGTTGAAGGAGGTGAATTATTTGATTATTTAATAAAAAGAGGTAAATTACAAGAATTTGAAGCAATCAATTACTTTAAACAAATCATCAATGGTATTAATTATTTACATCAATTCAATATTTGTCATCGTGATTTAAAACCAGAGAATTTATTATTAGATTTCAACAAAAATATTAAGATTGCCGATTTTGGAATGGCTGCTTTAGAAGTTAAAGAGAAATTATTAGAAACTTCATGTGGATCTCCTCATTATGCCTCTCCAGAAATTGTAGCTGGAAGAACCTATCATGGTGCTCCTTCAGATATTTGGTCATGTGGTATCATCTTGTTTGCACTTTTAACTGGTCATTTACCATTTGATGATGAAAATATTAGAAAATTATTATTGAAAGTTCAAGGTGGTAAGTTTATAATGCCTCATGATTTAAGTTGGGAAGCTAAAGATTTAATTTCAAGAATGTTAAAAGTTAACCCAGGACATCGTATATCTATTGATGACATTTTGAACCATCCATTATTAACAAAATACCCCGAACCTTCAGTTTCATATACTTCCACTACTACTTTGGATTTGAAGAGTATTAATATTAAACCAATCGAATCAATTGATAAAATTGACCAAGAAATACTTAAGAATCTTTCAGTATTATTCCACAATTGTGATGAGCAAACTATAATAGCCCGTCTATTATCACCCAAAAGATGCGCTGAAAAGATGTTTTATTATTTATTGATGAAATATAGAAATGAACATATCACGGCCTCGGGTTCTTTAAGTAGTGATATGAATGATGACGTTGGATCCTCACGACAATCATTACCCAGATCCACATCAATTGTTAAGACTACTGTTGTGGATCATGAAACTGGAGAAACTCAAACAACAGTAGTGAAAAAGATGACGAAATCTTCATCTATATATTCAAATAAATCATTGTTGAAGCAAGCCACGTCTAAAGCTGTTCTCACTAATATTACAAACAAAGTGAATAACAACAATTCCAAGGCATTTACTGCTTCAAACTCGTTTAATAAGAAGAAGCTCACTTATAATCATCAAGTAATTACTAACAAGAGCAGAAATACATCTTCTCGATCATTAAGATCAAATGCTAGTAGATCAAGCCGCTCTTCGCCCGATTCAAGTGATGGTAATAAGCAAACTCAACAGCAGGCACCTTTACCTGTTCCAAGTCAAGCTCCACCTTTATTAAAAAGAAAATCTACTGGGCTATCATTGGGTGATTTTGAAAGTTCACCATCGAAACAATCAAAGGTTTCATCAGTATTGCAACCAAAAGTGAATGTGTCCAATACACCAGAACAACGTGATTTGAACAAGAGAAGACTTACAGGTACGTTTGGAAACAAGTCGTTGTTAAATTTTGAAATGATTTGTGAAGAAGCATTTGGTGAACATCAAACTAAGAAGGAATCTAAACCGATGTCAAATGGTGAGGTTATCCCGGCAAGGAAAAGTCCAAAGAAACAAGGCTCATTGGCCAGAAAGGAAAGAGAGTTGGCTCAAAAGGTTCATGAATTAAATGAGGCCCGAGAACGAAAATTGAGAATAGAAGAAGAAGAAAAATTATTACTTGAAGAAAAGAAGAGAAGAGAACTTGAATTTGCCGAAAAGCAAAGACGGGAAAGAGAATTGGCTGAAGAGAAATTGACTCAACAGGCTGTTGAATTTCAAAGACAACAGGATGAATTGTCAGAAAAGCAAAAGGCGGCAATCAATAGATTACAAAATCATCAAAGTTCTAATGATTTTGCTACCTTGGTTTCATCATCTAATCGTCGTTCAGTTACTGCGCCTGCCCCACCTATTGTTTCATCGTTAGATCCAAGAGTAAATCCAATATTGAGAGCAAGAACTTTAGCCACCCCTCCACAATCACGGAATTTTGCAAGAACTCATAATGTAAATGAAAATACTACCAAGATTTTGCATAAGTTGGGAATTGAAGTTGCACCATCACCAAAAAGATTTTCAAATAATTTCAAGACATCCAGTTCTAAGAACTTGGCGTTCTATTTAAAGACTTCTGCCAATGATCATGAAGAAGAAGAGGATATTGAAGGACAGGATAAAGAAAATATCACTCTTTCTAAATTCAATGAAATCGAACATGTCCGAGGAGAATCAAGACCTTCTAACACCAGCACAATGAAGAGGAATTCTACTCAGCAGTCACACTTCACATCTATGCTTAATGATATTGATGAAACTAGAATAACATCCAAGATGAACCCATTAACAATTCCGAAAGTTGAAGAAGATGAGTCTTTTAACGAACTTATTCCAAATCCTAGATTTTCAAGATTTTCACTTGGAGGTTTACTTCCTAAGACTTCTATTACTAATGAAGAAGGGGATATCACAATTTTACAAAATACCATTACTACTGGTGGCACTGTTGTTCGAAGATCTATTTATAAGAATTCTAGTATTAAGAAATCATCGACTATGTTAGGTTTAGGAATTAAGTTAAGGGAAGCTGCTAAACAACAATCTTCCAAGGACCAAAGTGAAGCTAATGATCATGATCATGAACAAGAACGTAATCAGCAACGTGCATTTGATCAGAGTGAAGATGATGAGGAATCGGATGCAAGTACTATTGGAACTGAATTTTCTGCCGGTTCATTGATTGATAAACGTGAATCTAAACAAGAAGATATGTTGGAAGTGGAATTATCAAATTTCGATCTTATAAGTGCCAGAACTGCTGAAATAGGTAAGATGAATACTGAAAGACCAAGCGTGGTAAACTCTAAGGAATCATTACCTTTGAAACGCCTCGACGACGATCAAGCAACTCTTGCATCGGGTTATAATAGCTTTTATAATGATGATGATGACGAAGATGAGGATGATGAAGCAAGCAGAAATTCTTTTAATGCTGAAGCCAATTATAATGTTATGGACTATTCTATCGGTGAAAACACTAATGCTGTTGATGAAACTGGTATGGAGTTTGGCGAGAGTCCTCGTGAGTTGTCTAAATGTAGAACATCTACTGGTATTTTCAGCACTTCTCAAATTCCTAGGTCTCCTCGTGTTACATTATCTGGGAGAGACTCGCATGCTGAACAGGAAGATGAGCATGATAAATCGACAATCATTCAGCAAGTGGAGTATAACCAACCTGATGAAGAACTTCCAGAACCTCAACCAATGACACCATTGTCACACCAAAAATTTCCATTGCAACATGAAGAACAACAACAAGAGGAATGGCAGGCACCTTCAAGGGCGGCTACACAGAAGAGAGTCTCCATCAACAATAAAAATGAATATATCACCACTACTCCTGTAATTGCAGATACTGGAGTATTTTCTTCGCCCCATGGTGTCAATGAGCTGCCAAAGCCACAATCCTTCATGAAGAGATTATCTATCAATCCTAAGCGTAGTGCACCTAAACCACCGTCATCACCAGAAAGAGGACACAATAGATTTTCTGGAATTTCAATCGGATCCAAGCCGGTTTCTGTGGGTACTGAAGAAAAGAAGAGTAGTTGGTTTAGGAAATTCTTCCAATCCTTGACTGGTTCATCAAAGAAAGAAACATCTTCTCTGAGAACCAAATATGCGTCGAAGGATATTGAAATTGTAGATTCTTCGTTGAATGCAAATGAATTGATCAGGGTTATTAGGACTCAATTAGAGTTGAAGAAAATCGAAGGGTCTATATCCCATGTTGTCATTGATGAAGAGTTTGGAATAATTACTGGTGTTATTCCGTCGAAGTTTTCTGCTGGTAAGAAATTGAAGTTTTCATTGGAAATTATTGACTTAATCAACAGTTCTTCGTTACATATCATTAGAAACAAGGGTAATAATAAGGGGTTCGAGAATTTTGTAAATGCTGTTAGATTTATTATTAGGGAAGAAGAAGTTATGATTACTAGAAGATTATCCCAAAGATCATCAAAGATTTACAATAAATAATTTTATTGAAATATTTTCTATTTATATTGTTTTATTAACTATTATAGCATTTTGTACATTAATTATACACATTTTGAGTTTGAAAGAAATTTTCTATATGCAATTATACAATCATCCTAATTCATTTAATGTTCTCGACCGCATCCTTAATGCTCTCAACCGCATCACAATAATTCATTCCATGCTCTCAACCGCATCACCCTAATTCCTTAATGCTCTCAACCTTTCTGCTAACCTGTCTTCCTTCTCTTCAGAGACAGCATTTGCTACCGGTGTAGTTATTTCCACCTTGGTTTCGTTCAAACCTTGTTTCATTTCAATACCAGCTTCATCTGCAACTTGGTTCAACAATTCATCGACTTGATCTTGTGGAGTAGTCAATGCATTCACATTATTAGTTGTAGTTTCATAATAATTTGTCGAAGCATCTAAATCTTCAAATTGGGTTTCAAATTTATCCATGACTAATGAAATCTTTTCCAAATTCATCGTTTGTAATGCTCTATCCATTCCTCTAATTACTTGTGTCATATTCCCAGTAACTGATCTCATAGTAACTGCGGTCTGTACTCTAGATGCAACTGCATCTATTCTAGATGCTAATCTTAAAAGATTTACCCTTTCATTCGATTTACGTATGGCGTTTTGTGCATATAATTGGGCAATATCATTGTTACCTTGAGTCAAAGCTTTTTTGATTTTTGCCTTCTCTTGCAATTCTTCTTTGCCTGCTTTTGATGCTTGTCTATTTAATTGCTTGGCTGTGAATTTTAATTGGAATAATGACTGTTCTAATCCTGACATGATATATATATTGGATGTAAAATGTGGCTAGCTTAAGAATGTATATGATATGATGAGGGCAAATTTTTGAATGTTGACTTGTAAGTTTGGTGAGTGATTTTTCCAGAGCTTATCGGAGGGAATTTCTTTTTTTGGTGGAGAGTTGGTGGTGGGGGGCTTTGTTTGTTCGAGATGAAAAATAGAGAAGCTCACCTCAGAAAAGGCTAAGCTTCACAGGCAACCCGTAGGATATCATTGAGAAGAGTTGATTCTTTCTATTACCATAGATCTAAAGAGTAAGCTGTCTAAGGTTTGAAACAACCAAAGCTTGTCAATCGAGTTGAATCAAAATTTGGTGAAACAGACCCACGTGACTCTGTCAATACCAAAAATTTTCTGAAATTTTAAACTATATAAGATCTATTATTCTTTCATCTTCTTTCTTGTCTCTCTACTACTACCCATTTTCACGAAAAAACTATACAATGTCGGCTCCTTGTCATTGCCAACATGCAGATGAATCCTCCAATGGAAAGTTATCTGTCTTGACTCCTGAATTACAAAAGGAATTTGCCGACCCAAACCATCCAGCTAATTTAATTTGTGAATTATGTAGATTATTCTATGATAACAATTGGGTAACAGGTACAGGAGGTGGTATTTCAATTAGAGATGTTGAAGGAAAGAACCCAAACCTAGTATATATTGCACCATCTGGTGTTCAAAAAGAAAGAATCCAGCCTTGGGAAATGTTCTTGGTAGAATTACCTGATGAAAAGATCTTGCGTACTCCAAATGACATCCCCGAGGAATTGACCAAGTCTTATAAATATAAACCAAGTGCATGTACGCCGTTGTTTATGAGTTGTTATACTATGAGAGATGCAGGTGCCTGTATTCATACCCATTCTCAACATGCGGTAATGGTTACTCTTTTGTTTGAAAATGAAAAGGAATTCAGTATTAGTCATATTGAACAAATCAAGGCACTTCCTAAATTGGAATTTAATGAAAAAACAGCTAAAGTTGAAAAAGTCGGTAGTATGGAATATTATGATAAGTTGATTATTCCAATTATTGAAAATACTCCTCATGAAGAAGATTTGACTGATTCCTTACAAGAAGCCATCAAAAATTATCCAGGTGCTTCGGCTGTTTTGGTTAGAAGACATGGTATTTATGTATGGGGTGAGACTGTCTGGAAGGCTAAAATCTATAATGAAGCAATTGATTACTTGTTGGAATTGGCAGTTAAGATGAAACTTGCTGGAGTTCCACTTATTAAGGAATAAGACTTTCTATCTTTCTCTCTTAGAAACATGTGTATATTAAATATTTATAAACCGTTATTTTGTATTATTAATCGTAAATTCATTAAAGTGGATTTTTGGTTCCTTTCAAGGGTTCTCCCTTTATCGACATCCAATCTAATCCTTTGTATATCTCTTCATCAACTTCGCCAATACATACAATTTCTCCTCCTCTCATTAAATAAACTCCCAATGGGATCTCCTGATTGTCTTCATCTTCATCTTCGCTATATATTATTCTTTCAATGCAATTGGTTAATATTATATTGGTAGATTTGTCATATCCTTGTAAGGTTCCTTCAAAGAATCGGGCATCAGATGTTATCACATGTACCTTCTCTACAAATTGTTGCAGTTAGTAATTGATCTTATGCTTATCAACTAGTAAGTTTATACATACTTTCCATAAACACCTTGAGGTCTGACATTGGCCAAAAATGGGATTTACCTGTTTGATTTGAGATGAGAGATTGTTTATAAATTGAGTTTGATGTTTTCACTTTCTCTGTTAAAGTGTGAGAAGAAAAAAAGAATTCTGCTTAAATGAAAGACAAATCTGGTTGCAAAAAACAACTGATACCTTTCTTATATCCTTATAGCAATAACTCCCCCTTTCAAATGGGTAAAAGGAATCAGGAAAACACTACTAATACAGAAGAAACTGACTATTCTAGTGAATATGAATCGTTCTTTTCTCAGTGTCCAGTTAAACCCAAAGAGAGAAGAAAATCAAATAAAGATGTAGAACATGAGACATTCTCCAAGCTAATTCTGAGTGCTGCTAGATTAGAATTAGAATCAATAACTTTAAAAGACAAACTAAGAGATGCTATAAATCAAATAAAAGATTTCCCCAAAACAGAGCTAACTTCAGGTATTAATAAATTGACAGAAATACAGAAGGATATAGAGTCTCAGAAGTCAACTCAACTAATTGCTCAAGATTCTATCACGAATCTATTTCAAGAGCTACAGGATATGAAGAAGTTTATTCAAGAGTTTACCAAACTGTCGCAGGACAACAATGTTGCTAGTGAACATTTTCGACAATTCCGTGAACATAGTAATCATATTGAAAACCTGATGAATGGTCTAGCTCTGGTAGTTAAAGCGTTAGTGGAAAATAGTCACAAAAGAGAATCATTACTCCATGAAATGGTTAGTAAACAGGGACAAGCTTACTCGAATGCCATGTTACAATCAGAATCAACTAACAAGGAATTGAAAGAGATAAAGGATTTTTTAACATTATTAGTCCCACGAATTGTGAATCTTGAAAATTCCTATCTGCAACTAACTTCCATTTCCGGAAGAACCTCATCAATGACAAGTTCCATAAATGGAACATATCCGCAACCGCAAAAGAAAAGACGGCTAATATAAAAAATGACTGAAAAATTTTTCACTTATTTCACTTCTGAAAAAAGTTCTATACGGCAAGCAACAGAAAGGAAATGATCCGGTGGTAAACAATAGAAAAAAAAGAAATTTCGCTGGAGGTAATGGCGAGCGAGATACATTTCCGATCTCGTAACCGTGGTATGATCCAGAGAAAATAAGGTTGTGAGATTTTCACAATATCAACTTGCCGTTTCAAGTGACTAAAATTTTCCTTTTTATGAGAATGTGGTTATGATTACGTAACCTTTGGTCAAATACTAGGCAAATTGTTTGAAATGAGTCATATTTTATTATCAGAAGCCTTTTGAAAATATTTAAATCAGTCAATTTTCCTGGAACTAAGAATTTTTCAGGCGATGCTGTGTTCCTAGTATGATGTCACACTAAAATGCGTTTCTCGATGATGGTTTAAATAGGTGGTATATCCTATTTTTCGAAAGTTTACCCCCATTTGTAGATTTGTTGTAATAATCTCTGTTCTGTTCTTGTTAATAACTATATATCTATATCAAAATGAATTCTGACAAAGCGAGTGTCATGTCATCTTCGCTTGACATCAAGAACCTTGAGTCTGAGCATACTAATGAAAAGGTTGGCCTCTGGAAATCTGTCAAAGATTCCTTTAAGCCTGCCATTCCTCAAGATACTTTAACCAGTCAGAGACATAAAGATGGAACAGAATTGACCGATCTAGAAAGAATTAACATCAACTCCGCCAATTCCAACTTAAGTAGAAAATTGAAGACCAGACATCTACAAATGATCTCCATTGGCTCTTCCATTGGTACTGGGTTGTTCGTTGGTACTGGTGGGGCATTGGCTACTGGAGGTCCTGCGGGTATTATGATTGCCTGGGTGATTACTGCGTCTGCCGTATTTGCTACTATGCAAGGGCTAGGAGAATTATCAGTAACGTTCCCCGTCAGTGGTGGGTTTAATGTTTTTGCATCAAGATTTATCGAACCTTCTGTGGGGTTTGCAGTCGGTTGGAATTATTTCATGCAATTCTTTGTGTTATTACCTTTGGAATTGGTGGCTGGATCAATTACAATTAAATATTGGAATAAAACCATAAATTCCGATGTGTTTGTGATAATATTCTGGGTATTTATTGTTGCTATTACATTATTGGGTGTTCAAGGATATGGTGAAGCTGAATTCATCTTTTCATTAATTAAAGTGTTGGCCGTTATTGGTTTCATCATCTTAAGTATAGTTTTAATCTGCGGTGGAGGTCCAACTCATGAATTCATAGGTGGTGTCCATTGGAGGAATCCCGGACCATTTGCCAATGGGTTCAAAGGTGTTTGTACATGTTTAGTAACTGCTGCCTTCAGTTATGGTGGTACTGAAATGATTGGGTTAACTGCTGCTGAAACTGAAAATCCCAGAAAAACCTTACCAAAGGCTATCAAGCAAGTTTTCTGGAGAATCTGTATTTTCTACTTAGTTTCCTTGGTTATGGTTGGTAGTTTGGTCGCATACAATGATGAAAGATTAATTGGTCAAAGTAGTGTTGATATTACTGCTTCTCCCTTTGTCATTGCCATTGTTAACGGTGGTATCAAAGGTTTACCAAGTGTGATCAATGCAGTTATTTTAATCGCAGTATTATCTGTCGGTAATGCATCAGTTTATGCCACTTCAAGATCATTAAACTCCCTTGCTGAACAAGGTATGGCACCAAAATGGGCTGGATACATTGACAGAAAGGGTAGACCATTGGTTGCCATCTTAATTACTGATGTTTTTGGTCTTTTCGCCCTTATTGCCGCTAGTGATAAACAAGTTGAAGCTTTCAATTGGTTATTGGCACTTTCTGGTTTGAGTTCTATTTTCACCTGGTTATCGATCAATGTCAGTCATATAAGATTCAGAAGAGCCATGGCTGTTCAAAATAGATCCTTGAATGAATTAGCTTATATTTCTCAATGTGGGGTTTGGGGTTCTTATTATGGATTCCTTATTAATGTCTTGGTTTTGGTTGCACAATTATGGATTGCAATATTCCCATTGGGATCTAAACCAAGTGCTTATGATTTCTTTTTATCATACTTGGGATTCCCAGTTATTCTTCTTTCGTGGTTAGGTTATAAGATTTGGAAAAGACAATGGAGATTGTTTATTAGAGCAAAGGATATTGATGTTGATACTGGTAGAGCTAATATTGATTTAGACATTTTGCAACAAGAATTAGCTGAAGAAAGAGCAGCCTTGGCTGAAAAACCATTCTATGTAAGATGGTATAACTTCTGGTGTTAATAGATTTGCCTAGTTTTCATGTATATTAGAGTTTAGATATTTTTAATGATTTATTTATGTATATTACGTTTTTATTATAATTAGTCAGTTTATTTATTTCAATCTACTGTTGTCAATCAATTTATTTCAGTTCGTTCAATTTTGGGTGCAAAATTTTCAAAATTGTGAAGAAAAAAAAAAGTGAAACTTCAAAAACAAAAAAGGACAAACGAGACACTTAAATGGTAAAATTCCTTGTCCATACATTAGTATATATTGTTTATTATGTATTGTTATTGAATATGATACATCACTAGACAAATATCAGTAAAAACACTGGGAAAATCACCCTTCTAATGTCGAACAATAGATGTAAAGTCTACAAAATAAGACTCATCATCGAAAAATGTTGGATTCGCATAAGTTTCCGAGTATAAATGATCCTTAAAGAGAACAAACACAACCATGTCCATCATATAGACACCATTAACTATCAAAATAATCAGGAATTCCCAATATAAATTGCAAAAATTTGTTTTCAACTTATAGGATGCCAGAATGCCGAAAAAATAACACATAAATTAACTGCCTGGTTAGCTCAATCGGTAGAGCGTTTGACTCTTAAGTTGGACATCAAAAGGTTGCGGGTTCGACCCCCGCATCGGGCTTTCTTTTTAATATTCGTTTTTTGTTTTTTTGCAACTTTCTTCTTGTCAATGATTTGTGTAATTAACTTCTTGGTTAATACATGAACGATATACGTTACGAAACTAATAATCGGACAGATTTTCGAATAATAATATGACGGGGGATATTCATTTAATTAATTAAATAATTTACATAAAAAAGAATTAAAAAACTATTAAAAAACACTTTTTAAAGCTAAAGAAACCCTAATTTGATTCATCCATCGACATTAATCATATCTTCATGGTCATAATCTTGAGATATCACATTATGTTTGGAATTGGCCATTAGGAGATCTTCATCATTTGAATAGAAATCGGTATTTGGAGTCGAACCTGAATTGTTAGCAAATGTGTGATTTTGTGGTGGTGGTGGTGGTGCTCCTGAATTTGATGGATTGGACTTGTCCCCGGGGTTACTGTTATTCCAGGACATTATCAGGTTGACTGTGTCTGCTCTCGTTGCGTGATTCGGTGATGACGATTGGGGAAGATGAAGATTGTGCGGAGTGAAATATTGATCATGATTTTGAGTTACTAAATTGTCGATTTGATCATCGATTAATTCCGATTGGAAATTTTCCTTGGTGTTTGATGATGATGCAAATGTATCCATATCGGAATTTGGAATGGACGTATATGGCGACGACGGCATATTTACAACATTTTTAACTTTTCTCAGCTGCTGTTGTTGCTGCTGGTGTTGTTCCTGTGATTGCATTGGTGGAGGTGATGATTTCCTATTTATGAAAGTTTTCATGGCCGGTATTCTCGGATCATCCTTATTTTGATCCACTGGAGTTCTTGTCTCACCACCACCACTACCACCTCCAGCACTACCACCACCAACAATAAGAGGACTGCGATGGTCTTTTGGAGTAGGTTCGGCGAACAATGCATTCATCCATTCGCTCTGGCCCAAAGGACTTGATTTCCCATTTCCATTCCCAGTGGTGAATGATTTGGCGATCATGGTTTCAAAATCAGCCATGTCTCTAGGATCAAGATTCATGTCTGAATCCACCGAGGAAGAATGTAACGGTGGTTGAGGAGGTGGACAATTTTCTTTATCTTCTTCTTCTTCTTCTCCATAATCTAGCTGCTCTTGTTGTTGTTGATCATCTAAATTTATCACTCGAGTATTTGCCTTGGTTGCTCTTTTCGGATTGGCATCTTCATAGAAATTTATAATTCTTGTATTTGATTTTGTAGCTATCATAGGTGGAGTTGCCCCTTGTCCTTGGCCCTGACCTTGTGCTTGAGCTTGATGTGGTAATGGATCAATATCAGTTAATGGACCACCAAAGTTATTTATTTGATTCATGATATCGTTAATATCTTGATAATTTGGCGTATGTCCACTTCCACCACCACTATTTATAGTAAATCCAGTATTGGTGCTATTTGAATTATTATTTCTATTTTGGATCACTTGATTAATGGCAGATGGTGTATGTGCCGGAGTAGCAAATTTCCCACCAGTAGCGGAAGCAGCACCAGTAGCAGTTCCAGCACCAGTTCCAGAAGATACACTAGGAGAAGAGGCATATTGTGAACTTCGTTTAATGGCAACAGCACTCAAACTATTTGATCTTTCCTTAATAGGATACTCTCCCACCACCACATCATCTTTCTTCGATTTATACCGTTGTTGTTGGATATATTTCTTAACGACATGTTCAGGTCTCATGAACCCCTTATTTCTCAAGAATAAAAAACAAGCATTACATAATGGTCCAAACATCCCCTCATAATTCCGTTTATCGAATTTCTTTGATTTATCAATATTGAAATAATTGGGTCTGAATTCAGTTTCGAAATATCGCCAGGTTATGGAATCCTGGGTGGAACAATTATGATTCACACATATTAATCCATGATCATGCAGTAATTTCGAGGGGGGGATTGAATGGATTCGCTTACTATCTAAATCTTCCATATCTGGAAGTGCCTGGAATTGTTCATCAACATTCCTATGATGATGTAATGCTGATGATGGTTTATTAGTTGTTGTATCATATGGTGGTTGTTGTGGAGTATATGGTGATGTTTCATCAAAATCCTCATCTTCCTCCTCTTCCTCCTCTTCCTCATCGCCTTCATCCGGGTGTTCTTCAATCATATTGTCATCATTTTCACGATATTCGGTATCATCAGTCTCATCGGAAAGCGTCCCGATATCTTCCATAATTGGAGATGAAATCATAAGTGGCATAGGATTGACCATGGACCTAGTCCGCATGGCACGCGTAGGTTGCAAGTGTTGCAGGTGGTGGTGAATATCTTGATATCGTCTTTGTTTGCGTACTGGTTTATCAACGATCTTGGCCTGAAAGAACGGAGCCAGTTTGAATCTATCTTGAACACTCTTGCTATCATAACGTGAAGTGCTTCTCATTTTGTCAGCCGTCATGATATTTACCATGGTTTGATTGGTCAATTGGGGGAAACTTGGGAGTGATTTTGTTCTGGTTGCCTTAACTGCCGCCGCCAACGAAGAGGAACTTGCAGTGGAAGTGGAAGTAGTAGTAGTAACAGCAGCATTGAATCTCTTTTGAGGATATTCATTCATGGACGAATCACGTACTCTTTTCTTATCAGAAGTTGAACTTACCCCAGAAGTTCGTGATATCGAAGATTCATTAATTCTCGGTTGTTCTGAAAGTTGCTGCTGTTGTTGTTGTTGTTGCGGTTGTGCTGGTGGTGGACCTTCTATAGTATGTAATTTCAATCTGATTTCAAGGGTTAATGAAGATGAATTTGATTTATCACCAAATAAGAAACTGGCGGAAACATTCTGACATACTCTACCGGGGATTAAATGAGACTTCGAAGTATTAATCAATGAAGACAAGACACCATTTGATACGAATGGTTCTTCTGGTTGTTCAGTTATATCTTTATAGTAAACAGCATAATCTTCTGAATGTAATTTGAAATTTTCAGGTGAACTTTTAATGATTTGTTGAACACAATTCTTTAAATCAAATGCACCTAATGTTATAACATCTGATTCTTCAGATATGGTGGTGGAGTTACCGCCTCCTCCTCCTAGTGGAAGTTGGACTGTTTTCACTGAATATGAGTTCTTTGATCGTGATAAAAACACAGTTGGATTGTTGTTGAAGGAATAAAGAACCTTTATTTGCATTCGTTTATAACTGTTATCTTCTTGTGAAGTCATGTTGTGCTGTGTTGTGATTTGTTGTGATTTTGTTGTGTTATGATTTTATGAGTGAGTCTTTTCAATGTATGGAAAGAAAAGAAAAAGGATGGAAAATGCTAAATGAATATGAAAATAATGCAAGTGGATGATATCAAATGAACCTTTTGTATGTTGTGGGTTTTTGTATCAGACGTGACGGTGAGGGTGGGAACTTTTAGTAATGTAATTGGGGTGGGAGATGGGAGAATGAACTTTACCAATGGGAAACATAAAAATCAAAACAATTTGTTTCTCTCTTTGTCTTTCTCTCTCTGTCTGTTGTTGTGGTAGGGAACTAAGAACAAATTGAATGAATTGCAACAAGAGATGTGGGATTCTGTTTCTCTTTATATAGTTCTATTTTGTGAATGAGCGAATGAACAAATAGAAGTAGAGAGAAAAGAAACGATAGTATTGTTGCCTTATAAGGAAGAAAGAAGAGAGGGAAGTAGTAACTAGGAGAGAGTAAAGAAATAAGATGAATGGGTCTCTACTAAACAAGACCATCCGGTTAACAATCTTCTTCACACAAAAATGAAAACAACGCGAAACGCGAAAAATTTAAATGAAAAATTTCACTCTCTTTATTTTCCGCTGTTAACTATGTACGCACCAGAAAAAAATGTCACTACCAAATGTATATTTGCAACACAAACACGTTAAGTTTTCATTCACTTAGTCTCTCTGTCTCTCTCTCTCTCTCTCTCTCTCTCTCTCTCTCTCTCTCTCTCTCTCTCTCTCTCTCTCTCTCTCTGTCTCTCTCTCTCTCTCTCTATTAGCATACTATATACTTATGGGTAACAAACATCTATATCACTTGTTATATGTACAACTATGTAAGCATTATCTCTCTCTATTTACACACACACACTCTCTCCCTCTACACGCCACACTACCACCACCACCACCACCACACTTTTATCTAACAATCAAACCACATCCACTAACTGGCTAATCCATTCCAATTATTTGTCTAATTTGTTTTATATTATTCACCGCAATTTCTCTTGCTTGATCTCTACCTTGATTATACACTTGTTGTAAATAAGATGGATCATTCATTAATGTAGAATATAAATCTCTTTCCTTAGAAAATTCTTCAATTAATAATTCAGCTACATGGTTTTTAAAATCATTATGACTATTAATATGACTCAAATCTTCAACTACTTGTTCAATTGATTTATTTGATACTCCAGATATAATATTGATTAAATTGGATACTCCTGGTCTTTCAATTGGATCATAATAAATTGGACCTTGGATTGAATCAGTCATTGACTTCTTAATCTTACGATATATCACATCAGGCGAATCAGTTACATAAACACATGATTTTTCATCTTTATCTGATTTTGACATTTTCTTTTGCGGGTTTCTTAACGATAATATCTTTTTACTGGGAGTTAATAATGTCTTGGGAATATTGAAAAATTTAACCTGATAAATATCATTGAAACTGGTAGCTATATTACGACAAAGCTCAAGATGTTGTGATTGATCATCTCCAACGGGTACATGGGTAGAATTATATATTAATACATCGGCTGCTTGTAAAACTGGATAACAGAATAATCCCGCCTTAGTATTTTCCAATACCTTCGATTGAAGTATTGAAGTGTTCTCATTATCAGCAGTATTTTGCTGCTGCTGCAGTTTCAGTTTCCATTGTGTCATTCTATTCAACGACCCCATACTTGTCAAACAAGTCAAATACCAATGCAATTCAGTATGTTCAGGTATACTAGACTGATAAAAGATTATACATTTCTTAGGATCAATCCCACTAGCTAAAATACTTGCCATTGCTTCCAATCGATTAAGTTTCAATTCCTGACTAATTTTAGGCATGGTAATGGCATGCAAATCCGCCACTCCAAATATAAACTTACACCCTTCAACATTTGATTCCGACAATGTTCTCCATGCCTTAATGGCTCCTAAATAATTACCAATGTGGAATTTCCCCGTGGGTTGAATTAATGAGAATACCGTGGAGTTATTAGGTAAGTGTTCATATCCTGATATTTGTTGAACTGTTTTTTTGGTGGTAGCTGTTGTACTTGTAAAACGAATTGGAACAATTCGTTTCACACTTTGTAGAGAAGGCAATCTTGTTGATAGCATGGGTTGGTCTGTAGTCAACTGATTGGTACTGGAATTGAAATATTGAAAATTTTCATTTTTCCTCCTCCCGCCCTCCCCGCGGAATCTTTCTTGATGGAACCAACTCCGGTGAGTTTCAAATCGGTCCAATTTTTCACCACTTCTCAGTTCACTCTGTCTATCACATACTACACTCCCCCTCTCTCACAAGCAAACCTAACGAGTTTAGATCGCGGAAGAATATCGTTGTCATGAAAAAGATCTTAATTGATTTTTCATACGAAGTCAATTCTAGATCAATGAATCTCTCTCAAAATGTACACAATTCTATAGGTCCAGATATGTATCCCCCAGACTATTTTAAAAAGCAACATCGATCTAATACTGCGGGAGTTGATCCAGAAGACACTATTTAGCTTTTCAGTTGTTTTAAACCCTTAATTGACTCCCTTTAGGATCTGCTTGTTTGGATTTTTTTCTTTTTCCAGAAGCTGCTTCAGTAGAAGCGGATTATGAAGCAGATAGCAAAGTCTAAACACCAGTTCTTTGTCTTACATAATTGATGACAGCATTCCTGCTGCTTCAGCAACAAGCTATCGCTGAAGCTCTGGGAAAGCAAAACCAGGAGATCCAGAATGGTGATGCGGGTCAAAGTAACGCTTGCGGCGGCAGTCTCAAGAGGATGTACAGAAAGGATAATTACAAGGGGAGTAACGGGGGGCATCTATACAACTCGGATAATACACACAAACGCTAAGTTCTCTATTAAAAAGGGGTAGTATACCTAAATATGATACAAAAAAACAGACTAAAACAATTTGGTTACCCCATTGGGGGTAACCTATGGGTGCTAACGGGTGGCTAATGGGACTAATGAGACCAACGTGTCCTAACGGACACCATTGACGCCCCAGGCTAATACATTGCCCGCAGGGATTGACGAGATTCCTGGGGCCCAATGTCAATGTCATCATTATTATCAGCACCAATATCATCGGGATTATTATTATTATTGGTGCCGGCGGCGGAACCAGGAGGAGGAGATTCAATGATGAACCCGCCCGTGACGTTACTTATCGATATTCCATTCTTGATCAATCTCGATTCCAATTTGATGCGTTGTAATTCTCTCCATCTGTTTAATTTTGAATATTCGTGTAATTTAAACCCGAATACTCTAGGGACATACGTTTCTTTGGAATGGATGGGGATCATGTTGGGGAAGTTCTGGAAAAACATCGCGGGGAACGAGGTGCCGAAATAGGCGCCATCGATAATTGCATGTCGATTTGATTTTGGATTGAATAAATCTTCACATTTCGAACAATACAATTTCACCGACGAGACTCGAGGCTGGTCACTTAGGCCAATAGGCAATAATGGATGTAATTGACAATGAACGCGGGGACAAAACCCGAAATCTCCATTACGATATTTCTCCAACATTTTATTCAAGCCCCGAGTGGTTAAAATATATCTTGAATGGATTAATCCATATAATATTCCGGAGTTTTTGCTTAATAGTTTCTGCTGATCCTTAGGTTGTTGATCTATCGTGACTACATCGGTTATTATATCGATAAGTGTTGATAATTTGCTCACTTCTTGATTCAACCCGGTTAAATTGAATCGATCTTGAATATATTCATCGTCAATGTCACAGAAATATTCATTGCCCTTTGTGCCTAAAAAGATGTCAATCCAATATTCAGTGAAATCCGAACTGGAATCAGTCATATATTCTTCTTCTTCGTTATCAATCATGGGTGGTAAATGGGTGGTATTAAGAATCAATCAAAAAAGCCTAGGGCAGGGGTGGTTTTTATCAAAGGGTTACAATAAGCTTTTATAATATTGGAGGGTAGTAAAAGAGCAGCTTTATGGTTTTAATCTCTCTCGCTTAGGTGTTGGTTGGTATAGCTACTTCCTCTATGTAGTTCCTTGTTCGTTTAGTGGGACTCTTTCCTTTCTCTTCTTTCTTCTTTCCTTTCCCATCAGTTTTAAAAAGTAAATTTTTTTTCGTTGAACTGAAAGAGAGAGAACAACCAATAAAGGAATCAACAGTGAAATAATCACCCATAAACAAACATACAACTTCCACTTCCACACACACACATACAAGAAGACACACAAGAAGTGTAAGGTTCCCAAATGAAGTTCGTTCAATTTCCAACTGTTTTACATGAAGGTGGTATTCATTGTCTTGATATCAATCATGATAATACTATATTAATCACTGGTGGTAAAGATCATACAATTAAACTATGGGATTTACAACAGCTACGAGAGGCAGAGAATGGTATAAAGGAAATTATACCAATTACTACTATACAAGTACACCACCAATTAATCAATTCACTCAAATTCTTCCACCATGATCCAAATAAATTCATTTCCAGTGATATTGATGGGATAATATTCATTCATAATCTTAATGAAAAGTCAAATAAACAATTGTACCCCTTTGCTACCAATGAGTGTAAACCAGTTGTTGACTTGAGTGTGTCCATTGATGATCGTTTGATCGCTTGGAGTACAAATGATGGGAAAGTGAATATCTATGATTTATCCAAGGATACGTTCCAAGAGATTTCATCATTGACTAAACCTAGTCAAAAACCAGTAATTCAAAGAAGTATTGCCTTTGATCCAAATAATAATTATCTTGTGACTATTGGTGATGATACTGTGATTCATATATATCAATATTCGTATGATTCACCTGATGGTAACAGCAACACCAACACGATGTACAAATTCAGACTTATAAATAAAATATCTCGATTATTCAACAAATCCCCACTTAATGTCCACTACAAGAGAATCTCGTGGTCACCAGACGGTGAACTAATCTCCATCCCAACAGCAAGAAAGAATCAAACATCATTAATATCAATAATCTCTCATTCCAAAAACTGGTCAAACATAATCAGTCTAGTAGGTCATGATTTTTCATGTCAAGTGATAAAATTCAATCCCAAGCTATATTCAGAACACAGAAACGATTCAAGTAATATCTACAACATAATAGCCACCGCCGGTTCAGACCGTACTTTAACGATTTGGAATACATGTAAAGACTCCCCAGTATCGATCCTACAAAATATATTTGATCAAGGACAGGAAATCTTAGATTTGTCATGGCTGAACCAGGGGGATTTATTAATGTTGGCCACATCGTTGGGATATATCGGTATGATTAACTTTGATCCGCAAGAACTTGGTTGGAAAGTCAGTGACGCCACCGTGAATAAATTGAAAAAAATTCAAATTGACGCAGTTAAACCGATGAATTATCGATATGAGCATGATCAGCCTTCAAATAGAAGAACGGCATTGCCACCTATAGAAATATTAGATCAAAGTGAAGCTGTTAATGTATTGCTGGCGACTCCGACGACGACGACGAAGGAGGAGGAGGCGGATGCCCTCCTGGGAGAAAATAAAGATAAGGAGACCGCCAACAATAAGAAGTCAAGTCACCGGGAAGTAGAAGTAAAGGGGTTGATTGAACCGGAAATCATCCCGCCTCCAAATATGCAGGATCCAGAAGGTGCATCCGTTTCTACTGATTTGTTACATTCTGCAATGAATGAAAGAAGTGCCCCTGGGACTTTCTCAACCAGCCGGGCCCCGATCCGAAGGATGACACAGGAGGAGGAGGATGGCCTTCTAGGAGTACTTAAACATAAGGAAATCACCAACAATAAGAAATCAAATCACCGGGAAATAGACGTAAAGGGTCGTGGTGGTGCCAGCAGCAACAGCACAAGCAAGAAAGATTCCCTTCAAACAACAGATAAACAACGAGTAACTACTAAAAATGGGAAGCGAAGAATTCAACCTATTTTGATTTCAAATAATGGGTCATCAACAACAAATGTAATATCAACCAGGAAAGCTACCACAACAGCAACTACCTCCACCACGGCAACAACAACCACTGTGAAATCACTAATGGAGTTTGAAAAACCATCATATTCAGTTTCTGATTCATTTTATAAACAAAATAAACGAGATCGACCAAAAATCGATGATGTGAGCAATGGAGGAGGGACAACTAAGAAATTCAAACGAGAATTAGAACCGGTTAAATTTATTGGATCAGTAATTACCAACCCAAACACTTCATTTTCCAAAATCCGATTATCCACCCCCAAGGTTCGATTTGGTTTCCAATTAATTAGTAATCAAGATGATAATGATGACAACATGAGATTATTCATATTAGATATCAAGAATGGTAGCGGGAATGAAACCAAACCTTCGAGAATAACCTATTTCAAGAAGGATAAAGAAATCTGGTGTGATTTTATCCCGAAGTATATTCATTTAGCGTGTGAAGGAAGTATATTCTGGGCGATTTCAACCATTGATGGACAAATTATGACATATTCTCATATATCAGGTATAAGAATCCTACCTCCAATAATCTTGGGCTCTCCCATCTCGTTTCTTGAAGGTCATAATAAATATTTAATGGCGGTGACTAATTTGGGTGAATTATATGTTTGGAATCTTGAATTGAAAAAACTCGAATTGAATTGTTTCATAAGTTCGATCTTGGATTTGGGTACGAAATTCAAAGAAGATGGATTGAGTAAATCGGATAATATCACCCTTTGTTCAATTACTTCGCATGGAATCCCGTTGATTACTTTGTCTAATGGGTCGGGGTATTTGTATAATAAAGATTTGGGAGTTTGGCAATGTATATCTGAATCATGGTGGGCTTTTGGATCACATTATTGGGATACAAGTGATGAAAAAAACAGCAAGGCGTCACTGCGTTCCCGGTTGGATAACAATCGAGTTGATGACGAACAATCAATTATTGATTTATTAGAATTTAAAACTAATGAAGAAATTTTGAAACGGACAAGATCAGGCAGAGGGAAGTTTTTCAATAAGATTTCCAAGAATATGATCATGAAGGAAGGGTTTGAAAGTTTGGAAAATACTATATCGTTGAGTCATTTGGAAAATAGAATATTATGTTGTGAATTATTAGATGAACGTTATGATTTCCATAGGTTTTTTATAATTTATGTTCAAAGGATTTGTGAATTGGGATTTAAGACTAAATTATTTGAGGTTTGTCAACAATTATTGGGACCAGATGAAAAGCAGGAGCAAGAGCAGGAGCAGAAACAGGAACAGGGCGAACATAAATGGAATCCCAAAGTTTGTGGATGGGATAAACGTGAATTATTAAAGGAAGTTATTCAAACTTGTTCAAAACATCGTGATGCTCAACGAGTTTTAATTCATTTTAGTAAGAAAATTGGACTTGTTGATGATATATTTTAACCCCCCCCCCTTCCCTCATTCCCCCGGGTCATACTATTTCTAGTGTTTATAATGATATATTCTAATAAACTATTTACAAAATAACATACATGCTCTCTCTCTCTACAACTTATAAACATTTGTATTATCCCACTTTTTATCACCTAATAACCCTTCAACTTCACCTTGTTCATTCAGGGCCAATTTCTTCGCACCCGCCACATATTCGATATATCCTTCAGGACCACACACTATGGCGAGACTTGATGGTTTCTTTGGGGTCTTACTGGTGTATCTTGCTTGTTCCAACGCCGAATCGAATCGTTCACCTCTTTGTTCCTTAGATCTAATCAATTGTTTATCTATCTCTTGCAGCTCACTCTCTTCATACTCTTCCTTAATCTTTTCTCTAAATCTAGCTGCTTCACCTGGAGTCATGGTGGCTTCCTTTTCTTCCAATCTCAACGGACTTAAATAATTTGAAGGTTCCGGTGACAGAACATGGTTTGAATTCAATATTGACCCAGGAACATTATCATAATGATAAATAACGTTAACCCGATCCAATTTTTCCAAAAAGAATAAGAATCGTTGTAATGCACCCAATTCCCCAGGGGATCTGGCTGAATAATGAAGATTTATAAATCCCAAATATGGATTTCTCGTGAATAACACTTGTAACACAGGAGCAATCCCCGTCCCCGCAGCGTAAAAATCAAGATTATCATAATTTGATAAATTATTATCTTTCTTTATAACCTCCAAGAAATTCTCCGGGTCGATCTTCGATGGCAAATCTTTAAATATTGGTCGTTGATAGAATTTCTTTAATGGATGATAAGGGAACTTGTATTCGATTTTGGGGCCACGTAATTCCAATTCGTCCCCGATTTCCTTGGTGGTGATATATCGCGATACTTCGCCATCATCATATTTCTTGACATACAAACACATTGTCCCGCCATGATCACATACATCATTCTCAGGATCGATAACTTTAAGCAACGGCTTCTTCTCCCCTGACCGTGTCTGCTCGGATTTTAAATAATATAATGGCAAGGGAGTATATGATCTAACCACCATGATTTCCGGCTGTTTAATCTCCACCGACCAAATCTTATCACCGCTCCACACGGATTTCGATTCATAATCTGATCCATAGGCATATTCCCAATTGTTATATTTCGGCGTAAGTTCAATTATATAATGATTGCCATCGATTTGTTCCTTATGTGTGACAATGAATTTATGAAATGTATCCGATTCCAACAATTCATGACTATCTTGTCCCGGCTCAGGATCATAGAGATACATATTGACAACATATGCTCCCCAGCCAATGACTACGGCCGTGAGGATCTTAGGCACGTATCTTGACCAACGAGTGATTCGCTTGCGTTTGGTCACGAGTTTGGTATATTCATCTTGATTGGGCAAACCCGGGTATTCATAGCTGATTCGCAGGTGCGTTAGTTTGGGTATGTATGGTTTGTTGTCTTTCTTGAGAAGTTTCTCAAGTCCCAGTTGTGGGTCTATTGGTGCTGGTGCCGAGGTTGAAGTTGTTGATTTGACTTTGAATTGCTGGATTTCTTCCGATGAAGGATCTTGTTTGTTTGAGAGGTCTTTGTTGGTGTTGGTGTTGGTGGTGGGGTCTGTGTCCTTATGGGGCACTTTGGAATTGAATCTGATGGGGCTGAACGTATGCCCCACTATGATCCTCGGTCTAGCAAGTCCTATACTTCTTCTAACGAACATCATCACTGTTCCATTAAAAGCTCCCCTTTCTCTCCCAAGTGGAAGTGAAAAATTTAATCAAGTGAAAAATTTATTTTCCAATGCGAACCAGATCTTACCACGGAGAGATTACTAAGGAGAAGCAGAAACAGACACAATGGTTAAGCTACTCAAGTCAATCAAGGCACACAACGACAAGGCATGGAGCGTAAGTGTCCATCCAACACTACCATTATTAGTAACGGCATCCACCGACAAGACATCAAACATCTATAAATTATCATCACCTACCTTCCCTAAACTATCGACATTACAAGATACACATAAACGATCAATACGTTCTGTAAGCTTCAAGCCCCCCTTGGGCGGCATTGACCATCCAGTGGAGAATTACTTGGACTTGCCTGCCTTAGCCTGTGGATCCTTCGATTCGACCATATCTATCTGGGGCATAGACGAGCCTGAACTAGATTATGACGAACAGGAGGATATATTGGCCAATCAGGCGATGATCCTATGTGATGCCAAGAATGAATGGAATTTGATGGCGATCATAGAAGGTCACGAGAATGAGATCAAGTCGGTGGATTGGAATCATACTGGGACTTACTTGGCTTCTTGTTCACGAGACAAGACGGTTTGGATCTGGGAAACTGATCCGGAAACATTGGAAGAATTCGAATGTATTTCAGTTTTGAATGATCATCTGCAAGATATCAAGAATGTATGCTGGCATCCCAATATGAATCTATTGGCTAGTTCTTCGTATGATGATACTATTAGGATATATAGGCAGGATGAAGACGATGATGATGAATGGGGGTGTGTAGGGGTATTGAATGGTCATGAGGGGACAGTATGGTGTTCGAAATTTGAGAATAGCAACAGTGCCAATGCTGAGCTGGGAAAGATCAGATTGGTTTCTGTAAGTGATGATTTGACAGTACGTATTTGGTCGAGTGGTGATCAACCAGGAGAGGAAGAGGACCAGCCGAAGAAACTTCCAAATACAATGCGTCAAAAGTCAGAAATGACTTGGGAATTAGAGACAATACTTCCACAAGCACATAAATATCCCATCTATTCTGTTGCTTGGTCTTCGAAAACTGGAAAGATAGCAAGCACAGGTTCAGATGGTAAGATTGTCATTTATAAAGAAGATGGGGGGAAATGGGATATTGAGTCCAGTCATGAATCATGTCATGGAGTAGCTGAAATCAATTGTATCATTTGGGCTAATTTAGAAAACGGCCAAGAGATCTTGATTACTGCTGGTGATGATGGATGTATTAATTTATGGGACTGTGCCACATCCTAATTAAACCGAAAAACCTTTATAGATGTATTATAAAAACAGATCACAATTCTAACTAGTATGTAAGTTTCTAACTAATAAGCCAATTAATTCTAGAACAACAATCCAACCAATATAATAAACGCCAATACTCCAATAAGTATCATCAAACAACATAACATTCTCCCACCAGCTTTCCGTTGATATCTTTCAGCATGACGTAATTCATTAGATGCCTGTCTTGCATTTGAACTATAGCTGAAAATGTTATTTTCAATAGTATCTATTTGAAATTGTTGTTCATTTATAATAGTTGATAAATTTGAAAAGATTTCATTGATTTCTTGAGTATCTTGTTGGATTTGATGGATTTCTCGTTCTCTTTCTTGGATTAGGATGGTTTGTTGTTCTAATTCTTCAGCATTCACCGGTTCATATGTGATCTGCACTGCTGCTGATGCTGTTGCTGCTGCTGTGCCTGCTGTGCCAGCTGTGCTTGCGACACATCAGTCGCGGTTGTACCGGACGACGACGGAGGTAATTGACTAACTTGATAAGATTCAAATCTTTTCTGATAATTCTTAAAAATCCCTAAACTATCCTTAATCAACTTAATCTGGATCCCTTCCCTTTGTTTCAAATACTTAATAATTTCAATATCTTCACCTCCCCCTTCAATATTTTGAATAATTGAATTTAATTGCTTAATGAAATCATTAACCCGTTTAAAATCCTCAGTAGCCTTCTTAAATTGTAAACTTAACGTCTCACCAAGTTGACTATCCCCCCGGGACCGTTCAAATGCAACTAAATCATCCTTAATTGAACTTAAATAATTATGCTTTATATGATGTAATTGGTTTTCAATACTGGTGGATATACTATCGAAATCAGGATAGTCTTTATACTTATGTGATTGGTTTGTTCGTGTACTCTCTAAATCACTATCAAATGGATTGTTAAACGACATCGCACACCTGCCCTATACTTATGCTTTACTCTTTTAGCCCTATGAAGAAGAACCGTGAATGCGTTGTAAAGAAAATGAATGTGTGTGAAACCCTTAGGGCTAAATTTGGAACCCGCAAAGAGAGAAAAAGAAACGAGTGGCGGAGGGGGACTTGGTAGCGCTGTACATAATGATGGATGGGAATTACCAGATTCCAACCCATAGTGGAAATAGACACTCTTTCACCCAGTGGAAATAGACAACTACCCCACCCCATCAAGGAAACAAATATCTACAACAATAAATGACAATTCGTTACTATTAAAAATATCATCAACTAAAAAAACAATGAAAGTCAAATCTATACATGTAAAATAATTAAAGTTAGCCTATGGCTGGGACTAAGGGATGCGCCTACTCTTGTTCAGAAATGAATTTTTCACATTCTAAAGCTGCCATACAACCAGTACCAGCAGAAGTGATGGCTTGTCTATAGATCTTATCTTGAACATCACCAGCAGCGAAAACCCCTTCGACAGAAGTAGCAGCAGTACCTGGTTTAGTAACAATATAACCATCAGAATCCATTTCAAGTTGATTTTCAAAGATTTTCGTGGCAGGAGTATGACCAATGGCATAAAACAAACCATTAACTGATAAATCTTTCTTTTCATTAGTCTTATTATTAACAACAGTTAAAGCATTTAATAATTTGCCATCACCTTTAGCTTCAACAGCTTCAGTATTCCATAAAACTTCTAATTTTTCATTTTCTTTAACTCTCTTTTGCATAATTGTCGAAGCTCTCAATTGATCTCTTCTAACTAATTGATAAACTTTTGAACCATACTTGGTTAAAAACAATGCTTCTTCACATGCAGAATCTCCACCACCAATGACTGCCAATGGTTTATTTCTAAAGATAGGTACGGCACCATCACATACTGCACAGGCAGAAATACCTTGTTGCCAATAAGTGTCTTCACCAGGTAAATGCATTCTTCTGGCAGATGCACCAGTGGCAATAATGACGGCATCAGTAGTAATTGGTTCTGATTCTTCATTCCATTCAGTCCATAATTTGAATGGTCTTGAAGATAAATCAATCTTTGAAATAGTCTCGGTGATTATATCAGTACCGAATCTAACGGATTGTTCTCTCATTCTTTCCATTAATGTAGTACCATTCATACCTTCTGGGAAACCAGGGAAGTTTTCGATATCAGTAGTAGTAGTTAATTGACCACCAGCAGCAATACCATTGGCTAACATACCTTCGTATAAAGTAGGTTTAACTTCTGCTCTAGCTAAATAGATAGCAGCAGTGTGAGCAGCTGGACCAGATCCAATAATAGTAACCTTGTGATGAACCATTGTGTGTAGTTGTTGTTGTTTTAACTAGTTAGTTAGTTAATTGTGTTTGTAGTAAAAGTAAAAAACGGGTTTAAGTTAAAATGGAAAAAGTGAAAAATCAATTTTTATTTATAACAATTGAAATTCCCACCGAGAGAGAAACAACTTTTTCTTTTTTCGTCCTTTTGCTTTTGTGTATGGACTTTGTCTTTTTTCCCGTGTGATCGGCGACGATTACTAACCACTGGGGAATTTCTAGAACGATGAATCCTCCCTAGAATTAGTACGAGATTTAGAGAGAGTTAGAGAGATCCAGAACGAGACCTTCCGAACGATTACCAATTACTCAAATCTCCCACTCGGAAATAATTTCCGATTACTTCTAATCACCAATTTTTTAATTGCTGACTTATATATCATTAGTACACCCTATAAGATACACTAACCGATATATTGCGAGATATGTAACTTACTATACAACTGACAATTGATACTATCCCTAGTATGTTCTCTCTGTGTATTATTATCTACTTCCCTACTTCCCTACTGTACAGAAAAAAAAGATGACCTCATTGTGTGACCTCATTGTGTGTGACCTAAGCTATTATGCATCAAATCTCCCCTGATGTGTGGTTTCTAGGCAACATCATACTTCATCTGCTAGAATGGTTGTGTTATCCGATTACATTTCCATTTCACGAGGTTCTCCATATCTTGTTAAAACTTCTCGGTGTTTTCACTGTGTAAGCCACCATTTCTTTCTGACATTAATAATCATTTCCTCATACAAAAAAAACAAAGACATTTTCTATTTCTTCTTGTTCTTTGTAACAATCTATTGGGGATCTACTTATATATAAACACACACAACTTGTCTCCAACCGAACACAAACCTCTAAACAACACCCACACCCCTACTTTTGAATAAATTCTTTTACAATTGGACATTTCTGAAATATCGGATCTAATAGAATATTACTCATAAACCATTGTAATCCCTTTCTTCTTTCTTCTAACCAATTGTTAGATACCAACAACCGATCTAAACTTAATGTATCTTTAGGTGGTAATTCAGGTATATTAACCCCTGAACCACCACCACCACCATCATAATCATCGTATTTAAAATACTCTATTAAATCATTACGTAATTGACATATTTCTCGATATCGCTTATAGATTAATATACTTGAATATATTGAATCATCTAATGATATCTTAATTGACCACACCATATATGATGCCCCCGATTCACCCTTGATCAAATGGTTTTCTCCAACTATAACATCAGTTATATGAGATAGTTTGGTGTGTTCTTGGTGTTGCTGTTGTTCATGATGGTCAAGTTCTTCTCCATTGTGTAATTCAATTGGGACGGGTAAGATCTTATTTAGTTGTGTTATTGAATTCGATTTATTTCGACTCATACGTTTTCTTCTATACCTATTACAAACGTGTGAGGGTCTCCTTCTATGACTCTCTCTTTCTCCTATATTGACAGTTCAACTATCGTGTGTTCGTCTTTTGCTCCCCCGGTTGGAGTTTAAGAAAATGGAATGGTCATCGGTTTGTCATAAAAAAATCATTCACGTGATCAGTGGGAAATCCGGTGGATCACTATGGGAAACTTTGAAATTTTTCTTTTTCATCTTAACTAAGTTATCATAGCAAAGGAAAGCAAACAGGACAACAAGTAGGGAAACGATGACCAATCCTATGAACGGAAAATACTCTGCATGGAGACAGATGGTCCATAGATGGCAAGCAAGGAAAGATATACCATTCCGCAAACGATTCTTTGTGGGATATGATCTCCATGGAAACACATATTGGGAATTCACCAATGATGGTAATTTTCAAAGATTAAGACGAAAATTAGAACCTTATAAACAAGAATACTTCGAGGCCGATTATTTCAGAACTATCCCCCCACAATGGCTACAATGGTTACGAAGAACAAGAGACGTGCCTCCTAGTTTAGATGAATTGGTTAATGATCAAATTAGACAATTGAATTTGAAAATGTTGGCACAGCATGCTGATGAGAAATGGAAGTTGGAAAAATTGAGATTGGAACTGGAACAACAGATGAAGTTGGATAGGGAGTTGGAAAAGGTTAGGAAAGCAAAGGAAGAGTTTAATAAGATTCAAGGCAGTACTACTGCTGCTGCTACTACGGGGGATAAAAACGTGGTGGATCCTATAGCTATAGCTGATAGTAATACTGTAGAAAGTCCACCACCACAGACTAATATCAAAACAACTCCAGAAGTTATAGATCCTTGGAAACAAGCAGATGAATCAAAAGATACGAATCCAATACAATCAACCAACATAAAACCCCGAGAATCTTCATAATTCTCTGTCTCCCCCGGTTACACACACATACGCAAACCAAAAAATGTATATATATATATAGATTTCATTCCGCTACATAACACATATTTATTCTTAATCGACATCCAAGTCATCAACTGGTTCTTTTACGTCATCAACTGGCTCTTTTACAGTCAAGTCATCAACTTGTTCTTTTACATTCACCTCATCACTAACCACCGGTTCTGGTTCTCTTGTAAAAGTATTCAATTTCTTTTGGAACATTTCCATCAATTTATCACTATATTTCTCCAATAATCCACTGCTCTCCCCACCATCATCATCATCACCACCACCACCGGGATTAATAACTTTCAAAACATCAGTAAGTCTACCAATCAACAATGATTTCTCATCCGAGCTCAACAAATGGGAATTTCTCCCTATTTCATCCAATTTCCCCACCGTAGTCTCGATTAAACTCTTGGTTGGAGTTGGGGCTGGCATTCTCGAACTGATTGTGCGTGATGGTGGAGTGGGTGAATCTAGATTGATATGCGGTTTATATAATAGCTTATCATTGCCCCCGCCATTGATCCCAGTCTTGATGGGAGAGTTCCTCATGGGTGAGGTCCTGGTGGGAGAACTCCTGGTGGGAGAACTCCGAATTGGAGATGTTGATCGGACAGGCAGGCTCGCTCTTAATGGTGATTGTAATTTGGGTATTGGTTTACCCGTGGTAGTAGTATCTGATCTCGCTACCGGTTTCACAAATGGTGATCTTAATCTCGGCGGAAGCCCCGTCGCGGCACTGCCAGAACCAGCGGCACCAGCAGCAGCAGTTCCACTCACACCCTTCAATGATTGACTCAACGATGTAGGAGACCTTCTAATTGTTCCTGCCCCACCCCCACCCCCACGTTCTGGAGAACTGCGTTCCGGAGATTTCATGGTCGGCAAGATTTTCCTCGTCACCTTCGAATACAATGGCATAATAATACTCTCTTGTTCAGTTGAGAATGATTCAATCGAAGACGTGGACCCACTCCTCGATCTTGGCCTCATTCTCGGCGGCTTCACTTTCTTGATAATATCCCATTTGAACAAACATCCATCTGTGCCTATAGACACCAATTGTTCTTGTTGGACATACATTGATAATAATTGAGAATCCAGATGGCCCCATACCACACTTATACTGTTTCCCAGGATATAGTTATACATTCTAATTGATTTATCCCAACACCATACGATTAGGAAGTTTCGATATTTGATTAGTGATTCAATTAGGATTGAATCGTTGGTTTTTTCATTGATGAATTTCATTGATTTTTTGAAATCGAATGCTGGCGGTGGTGCTGGCGGCGGGGGCGACGAGATGTCATATATTTGAATTGTCTTGTCATTGCATGTTATTATTAGGTCGTTGTCGTAGATGTTCATTGATATCGGGGTGGATTTTAACGTTATGACTTTTTCTTGATATATTTTTAGTCCACTGGCACCGGCAGCACCACCATCTTGGGAAGACAATTTATGTATTGATATGGTTCGATCTGATGAACATACATATATTTTATCTAATTTTTGGATCAATTTTAATAGATTCCCATTATGTAATGGAACAGTTTGTAAAATATCCCAGGTGGAGGACGACGATTCGTGATTTGATTTATAAAAGAATTGCAACATTCTATCTCGCGAGATACTGGTTATAATTTCATATTGGTTATATTGAAAATAAACAATTTCATTAATCGTTGACGAATGCGCTTTGGTGGTGTATATATGTTTATACCCCCTACCCTCTTCCAACTCAATAATATACAACGCACCATATTTATCTCCAAGGATTAATTTATCTTCATACGCCTCAATAGCAGTTAACATATTCACCAAAATATCCGTATTTGGAAGTTTGAAATCTATGACATCAAAAGTCAGACAATCATGCAATCGTTTAATCTTACCGTCTCGGGAAAATAACATGATATCTCCCAGATAACACTGCTTAATCCCCTGTAAGTGCTGCGACAAACATTGCGTGATGGACTGGTCCTGTTGGGTTTCCTTATTATATAACCTGATTGATTCATGATCGTTGAGATATATTAAATAGTCGGATGATATGTTATATATTTTTATGATTGACTTGACAGGATATTGATCCTTGGCAGCGGCGCCATTGCCTCCAAGATACTTCATCGACCCCCCTCCTCCTCCACCACCGGTTGTGGTACCTCCTGGGGTCAAGTCAGATATACACACCTTAACGAATTTATAATCATCAGTACCGAACCACACCACTTCATGCTCATAATCAACCATAATTGACCCAAATTCAAATTTCCCTTCCGAGGGACAAGGACACTTCAATGGCACGATCTTGGGAACTTCAAACGTCAATTTCAACAATATCAATTGATTCATATTTGAAATTATCAATAGTTCATCGTCATTTATCATGGTTGCATCGATGAAATTTGTATTTATCAATGGGCCCAAGATTACGTTTTTACCTTTGAGAATACCACCACCTCCACCTCCTCCACTGGTCGTGGCGGCGGTGGCATCCGGGTCAAACTTCCATATTTTGATTATCCTTAATCCAAGGGTGATTATCATATTTTCATGCCATATTATCCGGTTTATAACTGATGAGCAACGATTACTAGCAACGAGGCCAACACCACCAGTACCAGCACCTACGGCCCCACCTACGGTGGAGCCTCCGGTGGAGGTAACCTTCCACACATTAATCCCACCATCATTAATCACCCCCAACGAACAAACAAACCGCAGATCAGGAGAAAACACCAAATTATGTATCCCAAAACAATGCTCATAAATAATCATAATTGGAACATCCAGCGAATCCGTGGCTAATGAAAAGATCAATATTCGCGGCATGTATCCGATTTCACCCATGGCTAATAATTTACCATTGGGCGAGATCGAGAGACAGTTTATGCTTCTTATTCTTTGGTTTAATTTCGTGGGGCTGGCTGGGCCTGGACCTGGGCCAGTAGCGATGGGTGACTCTCGGTCAGGGTCAGTTGATTTTAGGTCGGTCATGGTGGAGGAATTGCCGTGGATTATAAGTGGTTGCGGGTCGATGTTGACATATCCGAATTCATCTCTATCTGAATCACTCAGATCCATGCGGGATGACTCTCCCATAAAACCACCACCATTTCCATTAGTATTGGCATTGGCACAGAAGAATCGTTGTGATATAATCTCATTACTCACTGGATCAAACGTGTTCACAACTATGCCTCCACTGGCGGTATATGCCATAATATTATCCTGAATTGCGAAATGATTGGGTGATTTGGCCGATGTTCCAATCACTTGTTTTATATTTAGATCATAGACCATTGAATTGAGTGAATCTGCGCTCATTGATGATAGTTGTTTCTTTCTATTAGTCTTCTATAATCGTTGACTCCCCCTTTTTTTGATTTTCTGTCTATCTCTCTTTTTGTATGGTGGTATCGTGTCCAAGATAAAGACGTGAAGGGGAGAGAAAGAGAAAGAGAAAGAGAGAAAGACAATGGAACATTCTTGTCATGTTTTGAAATTTTATATTTGTCATCTGGTAGCGTCAAAGTCATCACAAAATCCTCAATACAAAATTATTTGATTAATAATGGTGAATAACAACAACAGGAGATACTTTCTTTCAGTTACAGTTCAGTTGAGTCTCAGGAACACATGTCACAGGAGATATCATTATCGATTGAAGAAACGAATATACTTCGAAAGAAGATCGGATTGAACCCAATTCCAATTCCATCTGTCCCTGCTACTACTACTACTACTGGTTCAAATGGGGTTATCGAACTTTCGATCGAAGAGACTAATAAATTACGTATTTCAATCGGATTGAAACCGATACCGATACCCACAACCACCACAACTACTACTACTACTACTACTACTACGGATAGTAGAAGCACCACAAAGGGAAAACGGGATAGATATACTGGATCAATAGACGTAAACAAACAAGAAAAGACGGATAAGACGCCGGATGAGGATGAGGCACACAAGGAGATAAGTACCGATGAATGGTTGGATAATTTGCCAGTTAGAACCATCGCTACGAAAAAGCGAAAAGTGGAGGTGTCAAACAGCAGAGAGAAAGATAGCAAAAAGGGAGCATTGACTACGTCATTGACTTCGGCTTCGCCCCAGTCAATGACTCCGTCAATGAAGATTGGCCATACTTCCAAACAATTACGTACCATCCACGCCACGCCGGAAATCCTAACATTACAAGACACAGACATATTCACCCACCACGACGACGACCAGGACAGTGGCGACATATTGATCAATGAGAGATTAATCAATGAAGCGAAATTGAAACATGACTTGGATGAACTTCGAGATGTTGAAAGTGTGAAATATAGCGGGAGGAGATATGAACGTGAGGAATCCAGTGATGAGGAAGAGGGGGAGGATTCGGCGTATTTGACTCGAGATAAGATTGTAATTGGATCTGATGTGACCGGAAGGGAGAAGAACAAGAACAGGAAGAGGGAGAAAGTAGGGAATATGATGAAGTTCAATGATTTATTCGATGATGATGATATTGGAAGTGAAGGGAACAAGAGCAATAAACCTGGTGGAAGTATCAAGATGAAGAAAATTAAAAAGAGAATACCTAAGAAGGAAGGGATTAGGAATAAGGGTATATCTGAGGATATAAAACCTGTAGCTGGATTGGATGTGATTGAAAGTTTTAATGAAGAGGAAGAGGAGGAGTATTCAATACAAGTAAACCCTAAAAAGGGGAGGGAGAGTAGTAATGAACAAGTGGACGAGCATAGCAAACGATGGGAATTTTCCAATGAATTAGAACAAGAAGAGTTTAATATTGTTGAGAATGATACAATTAATTTCTTAAGTAGTTTAAATGAGAGTATTTTGACGGAGAAGGAGAAGGGGAGGAAGCTGGAT
>LQHL01001788.1:2851-18930 GCA_001655755.1 Hemisphaericaspora haegerdaliae
AACAAAAAAAAAAAAAAAAATCCCTTCCCAACCCCCCCCCCTTTTTTTTTTTTTTAAGCTCAACCAGCTGAAAGGTTGTTTTCTTTCAATATATATGCCATTTTTCCCCCATACTATTTATTAAATCTCTCATATATAATTATATATACTAAAATATAACAAATGCTAAAAATTAGAGGAAAAATGTAAACAAAACCTCTGTTTAAGCATATTTATTTAGTTGTCGTAAATGTAGTTAATTGTTAGTGATATTTTGAAAAGTAAGATTCCCATCTCCAGATGTCTTACTTTACAAAATATCATTAAAACTTTACTACATTTATGACTACTAAATAAATATGCTTAAACAGAGGTTTTGTAAATTTAACAAAGGGAACACTTTTTATCAATACAAGAGGAACACTTCAAGAGGGACAAGTTTCCATCGAGGGGTGGTACCTTACTACAAATGCTCCTCGCTTGTTCCATGATTGTTGATTAACATAATTTTACATAAAGTAGTAATTTGATATTGCCAAAGTATAAAGATCTGTGTTATATTTCAATCTGAAGAACATGTAACAGAAAGCGATATGTATTACTACTATATACTAGAAAGGCTTCTATTGCTTCTCCTCGGTCACTTCAGGTTTATTATAGTTCTTGTTATATCTTCTTTGATGATGTCCATGTGCATTATAGTTGTGGTGGCCATGGTGCCCATGGTGATGTTTTCCACTAGGGTTAGAACCTGGGGTAGATTCATTATCGGAATGTAATCTGTATTCGAATGAAACACCAAAAACACGTTCATTAGATCCGCTATCCAAAGTCTCAACACAATCGCTACCTTGACCAATTAAGTCGCATTCACGAATAACTCTTAAAATGCTGTCGCAAATGAGTCTTCTTGCTTGGAAAGAGGTCAACTTTTTCTTATCGTCTTCTTTAGGCTTTCTATTGAAATTAAGATTTGAATTCCAAATACTTAAAATATCCTCATCTTTTCGAACACTTAATACTAATCCACAAATATCGCTTAATAACAATTCCTGGGTTTCTTCCGAGTTTGATTCAGGAATAAGTGAGCCTGTCAAAGTCTTGATTAATAATCTTTCCCAAATTAAACTGGTTCTCTTTCTAATATTAGCTATGGAATCACTATCATCTCCAAATGTCTTTCTGTTAAATCGGAAAACCCATCTTCCACCTCTTGAATTAATAGGATCTTCCCAAACGGGATTAACTCCTGATTTGAATACAAGGAACTCGGTACCAATTGACAATTCATACGTCTTCTTTATAGATGATAAGCACGTCCATAATTGTTCCAACGATCCAATGTGTTTGATAACTCTTCCTTCTGCATCGACGAATTCTAATTCATTAGTGGTTTGCAAATATGTGTCTACCCCAGTTGGTACGATGGATGATGTGTCTGCAGTAGTAGGCTCTTCTGTGGAATCTTTAGGTTGTTTACGCGATCTAGAATGGTGCCATATAGTCCAACAATAGGGTAAGATATGATGATTCTCTGGAATCAATGCTACTGTTTCATCTGATAATTTGATAGGGTCTCTCTTCGGTAATAAAACTTCTTGGACACCTCCATTTGTCTTCTTTTCGGTGAATGAGGTTATACCATTGGACGGCTTGGACCCAGAGGAAGGCTTGGGTTGTGATGTATTTGGTTCCAGTGATAATGTATTCTGATTCATAATTCTATTGAACAAAGATTCTGCTCTTTTTAAGTTATCCGACATGATGTATGTTTATCGTTGCCAGTCTATAATTTCTGTAAAAAAAAAATAATAAAGTTATTGTCTAAATAATGATAATTTGCTTTTAGTATGCTCTAATAATACCCCTATGAATGTGATGTATAGCCTATGTATAAGATTTCAATAGTGATAACTATAGAAAAAGTTCTGATACAACTGAAATGAAAATTGAAAAGAGATGAACGAATTTTTTTTTTCTGTTGATGAGAAAATGCTAAAAGAAAAAAGAAAAATTTTCTTTACAGTGGGACATTAATCGAATCTGCACGACCCTTGTATTTAATACTCAATTACATAGTAACATACCTCCCATAACCATTTTAACTACTCTATGAACATCCTAGAAATGAAGTTCGCTGATTAAGCCTTAGAGTAATAATGTAAGTAGGCACCCAATGTCTTACAACCATTGATGTAATTACTGACATCCAACTTTTCATTAATAGAATGAGCCCCATCATCCCCTCTACCCATGGGTAACAATAAAACATCAACACCTAATTCTTTTTCAAATGTTAAGGTGATTGGAATAGATCCACCTTCTCTGGTGAAATCTGGAACAACATTCCAAACATCTTGAGTAGCCTTGGATGCGGCGGTGAAAGAATCATTGAACGGATCAGAAACCCAGTAATTACCATCATGAATCAATTCAACTCTGAATTTATTTGGAGATCCTAACTTTTCAAACTCGGAAGTTACGTGCTTGAAAACCAATTGATCCAACGTTTGAGAGTCAATGTTTGGAACAGTTCTGATCGAGAATTTACCAGTTACTTTGGCTGGGATAACGGTCTTTGCTCCAGCACCAGAGAATGCACCTTCGACACCATGTAAGGATAAAGATGGGTATCTCCATCTGTGCTTCAAGATGTCTTTCTTATTATCATGTAAAGATGTTTCAGATCCAGAGGCAGCGTTTAATTCAGCAACTGAGAAATCAATACAGTCGTATAATTTATCTTCCTTTTCCGTTAATGGAGCAACCATATCGTAAACACCTGGGACTTGGATCTTTCCTTTTCCATCAACTAAAGTAGACATAAGCTTGATTAAATCAGTCATTGGCTCGGCAACAATACCACCAAAAATACCACTGTGTAAATCAGCACCAGGACCTTCAACAATAATTTGATAGTAATTACATCCTCTTAAACCATAAGTCAAAACTGGCTTAGTGGTACCTAACCAATAATTATCTGAAATAGTGACTTGTTTAACATCTTTAAAGTATTCTTTAGCTTCCCTGGCAACCAATTCGTCTAATCCAAGAGATCCACTTTCTTCCATACCTTCGAAGCAAACAACTAAATTGACAGGTAATTCCCAACCCAACTTAATGTGAGCTTCAATGACATTTAACCAACCCAAGACAGGACCCTTGTCATCGGTAGCACCTCTACCAAAGAGGATGTCGTTCTTTTCATCGTGGAACATGGTAAATGGTTCTGTACTCCAACCGTCTTCTTTCAAGGCAGGTTGAACATCATAATGACCATATACTAAAACCGTCTTCTTGGCTGGGTCAGTACCGTAACGACCCAAGACAATTGGCGGTAATTGTAGCTTTGGATCAGCAACTGGTGGAGGTTGGGTTCCTAATTCCTTCAATTGAATATCTGTGAAACCAAGAGCAGTTAATTCATCAACCAAGAAGTGAGCCATGGCAACAACTTTTGGTCTGAGTGTTTCATCAGAAGACACTGATGGGATGGCAATGGCTTGACGTAAACGGTCAATGAACTTTGGTTTTAATTCATCAATTGTTTTGAAGAATGGTTCTAATGGTAATTTGTTATATGACATGTTTCTCTTTATGACAATTGTACTTAAACTACTTCTGGTGAAAAAAAGAAATGGTTTCAAACAAGATTTGAAAATCATCAGATGCCATCTGCTTTAGTATCAAAAAAAAATAGCCCTCACAAGGGAGGAAGAGGTAGCTTTTTTTGAAGGGTGGGGGGCTGAAGATTATATGCAGGTATTGCCACATCTATATATGGCATCAACAACCGCTAGTAGCCGAATACCAAAATTTTAAAATAGCCTTACAAACTGTACTAACTAATTGTGTAGCATAATGATATCATTCAGTTCAGAGTCAGTATGATGCTACAATGCTACACGAAGACTATGATACACTAAGCAATTGAACATCTTCAAACAAAAGTGATAACCACCGCGTCTCTTTATTGAGCAGATCTAAAAACTTCCATCCTCTGCATATAAGGAAACAGCAAAAAAATTGCACCTAACTGATTTGATTTCATAACAATGAAAAATTTTCAGGTTTCAGTACTGTGGTGGCTGCTAAAGCTATTCGTTTCCAAATAAAATAGTACTGATATGGCAAGTGATCTGGAATTGCTGGATCAAATATCCACAGATGAATCCGATAATGAAGCACAATTCTCGGTATTGGGCTTAATTTCGGGAAAGAAGGAGATAAACTCTACACCAATAAAGTCACCTCCACAACACAAATCAAACATACAGTTAGAATCGTCTGTGCAAAAAAGAAGGAAAATAACTCCGTCCCTGTTTTTTACCCAAAGCCGGGTGAAAACGGCAAAGGGTAGGTCGAATCCTAAGGTTAGTGGAAAGTTCGACGAACAATCAGAAGATGAGTTTTCCGTCAAGCTCCCTGCTATCTTTGAATATGATGCCAAAAAAAACGAGAAGTTGTTCAATAAAGATCTTGAATTGAAGAAGGCTATTGATTATGATGCTACCAAACTACGCCTGGAAGCTGAAAATATTAAGATACAGAAATCTAAGCTCCTAAAGGAATTGAACGATAATGGATCTCATGGATTGAAAACTTTTAGTTTGGATCATCATGAGAAGGTAATTGATAGTTTGATAAGACAAAATTTTAAGAGGACCGATGGATTCGGTATATACAGACACTTTTTCTTTTTGAATGATGTGGATAGTTTGGAGTTTCCTGAAGGTGAAAAAGGTACAATTACTCAATCAATGTTGGGATTGGTAGCACGAGACAGATATAAAGCATTGGAATTGGTGAAAGCAGATATTAAAGGATTTGTCAAGGGTGTTCTTGAATCTGTACACAATTATAATCATTTGATGCAAGTTAACATGCTTATTGAAATATACAGAGATGAAGAGTCGTCAATTTCCCATGAGGAAATAATCTCATTAATACAGAAGTGTGGGGGGATGGTCGACTTGTTAACCTCAGAGAGCGTGACTATAAAAATTGACCAATTTAACAACTGTCTAAAAACAACAGTGTTGAGACTTGCGATAGTTCTCAATTTCTATTTAAGTAGTAATGTTCCCGATAAGAAATTTTTAAAATGCTTCATATTCATCATTTCAGATTTTAATGTAATAAAACGCGAATTTGCTGATATTGAATATTTTATTAAGTCTGTCTTTACTAATATTGCCAAATTGATAAAAGATGAAGATGGTTTTGTCAAAGATTTCTGTAGTATCTTAAACGATATCCACACTCACATGTATGGCGAAACTGAAGCTTTGAAGATTAGAAAGATGGATTACGAAATTAAATACAATGCATTGAGGTTATTGAATATGGTTTTCGCAAACTCGACCGATAAGAATATTACATCAATTATTGAAAAGTTGAATTACTATTGTGTTCTTGGTAACGAATTCGATTTAAAACATCCAACTTATACTGAGTCATTCGACAGGATGATCCAAAAGGTAATGCATGATCTCACCATCAAAGATATGTTCAAAGAGCTTCAAACAGGAAACGTTGACATGGCCAACAAAATTTATCAAACTCACTATGAGATCAGACACCTTATTTATCTTCTTTCTAAACCGTTCAATTTCCAACTTAAGCGTGAAGAAAATGCAGCACATTTAGAAAAAACCATTGCACTGTTTGAAAAACTTCGTCAAAACGTTCTTCAAAATATTAAGATCATGGGTTCTGTGAATGTAGATGAATTGGTTTTTTCCAGAGAAGAATTAGTAAAGGTTATCACCGACAATTATCATGACTTGAACTACATGTGTAGTAAGCTTGAGAGTGACTTGAAATTGGTGGAAGGCGATTTCTTCTACAAGACGAGCAATGACGAGAACCCAAAATCCCAGATTGATATTACTTGATGTATTTCCTGTGGGGAAAACAGTTGATCCTCGTGGGTAAACCAGAAAAAAGAAACAAAGAAAACTCCCGAGAAGTGAGCCGTTGAAAAAAAGATTAGAGGCAAATGTGTCATCAAAAACATCGCCGCAAACTCTTTTCATACAAGTGGTCCCAACGTGTTTGTATAAATTACTTCTAAAATCAAGTCAATCAAAGAAAAGTTTCTTTTTTTTTCATACAAGCCAATTAAAGAAGTTGAATATATGACAACATCTAAAGATCAAACTATAGTTTATAGAAATCCAGAGATCTCTCATCTGGATGAGAAACCGGGAAGAATAGTAACCTTGCCTTTTGGGTTTGGTCCATTACCTGAAAACTTGTCCAACAAGAAGATATTTTACTTTGATATTGATAATTGTTTATACAAGCGTTCCACACCAATTCATGACATGATGCAAGTTAAGATCCATGCATATTTCAAAGATAGTCTAGAGTTGACAGATGATGAAGCTCATGAATTACACATGAATTATTATAAGACGTATGGTTTAGCGATTGAAGGATTGGTTAGAAACCATCAGGTGGATGCATTGCATTATAATTCCAAAGTTGATGATTCCCTTGATCTACTGAGTGTATTGCATTACGACCAACATTTACGTGATACTCTAATTACCTTGAAGGAGACTCATAAATTTGATTATTTCTGGTTGGTTACCAATGCATACAAGAACCATGCCTTGAGGGTGATTTCTTTCTTAGGAGTTGGTGACTTGTTTGATGGATTGACTTATTGCGACTACTCTAGATTTCCAATTATTTGTAAGCCCATGAAGGAGTATTTCGATAACTGTTTCAGAACCACCAGAATTGATCTTAATGATCCAGAAACTATGCAAAAACAGTATTTTGTTGATGATAGTGAAATCAATGTGAAATCTGCTCATGATTTAGGTATGGGCCATGTGATCCATTATGTTGAGAAGGAATGTGATTTGGAACATATCATGAACCGGGATGACTTTGAGAAGTATTATGGAAATGGAGACAACTCTGATAAATCGAAAATTAGAATCATAAGACATATTTGTCATCTCCCAAGAGTAATTTAGGTTTTTTTGCATAGTCAAGTAAATATATCACTTGTAGAAATGTATAGAAAAAAAAATTAATATTGCATCAACGTATCTTCTTGATCAATCAGAGATGTCACCAAAGGGGAACTCATATAAAGGGAAGATACTCTTCCTTCATGGATATACACAGTCGGCCGCTCTCTTCTATGCAAAGACATCCGCTTTGCGAAAGAAGTTACAAAAACTAGGTTACAGATCCATCTACCTTAACGGACCTTATGTGTTGACACCAGCAGATTTACCGTCCAGTGATGCACTCTCTAAATTTAGTTCGGTAGCTTCAACAAACGAGAATAGTATGACTTATAGAGCGTGGTGGGTAAAGCAAGACCATACTAATAATAAAATCGACTTGGGACAGTCCATATCTTCTATAAAGAGTTATATTCAAAATGGAAAAATAATCCCAGATGAAGACTTGAAACAAGATGAAGAAACCGACGAAGAAAGAAGGTTGCCTATTGTAGGTATAATCGGGTTTTCTCAAGGTGCAGCACTTGGGGGGTTAATAGCACATAAATTCCATGACCTTTTCGAGGTTGAACCATTGAAATTTGTTGTGTTGTATTCTGGGTTCAAGTTAGATACATCAAAGGATGCAGGAAATGAACAATATCATGAGCACTATCCACAAACAGAAGAAGAAGTTATAAACAGTCATTTCAAATATTTGCATGTGTATGGAGAGCTAGACACCGTCGTGGAAGAGTCAAGAGCAATGTCATTGTACGAATTAACTAGAAGCTCATCTGATCTTTTAAAACATCCAGGTGGGCATTTTGTTCCTAATTCGAAGTTATATGTTGATCAAGTAACAAATTGGATTCAAACCAATGAAGATAAGAAAACATACGAGAAAAGTGAAGAGGAAAAGAATGAAGACGATATTGACTCTCTTTTGGATATGATGGATGGCTTTGGAAAGGTCTAGATGTATTGATAGAATATTATAGATTACACCTTCTAATATAAATAAACTCTTCTATAATTCATCATGTTCTACCTTTTCAGATTCGGCTGAAGGTTTTGGAATGTTTCCAGAATTCTTCTTGGATTGGGAGCTGGTCTTTTTATGTTCACTCTTTCCCTTCTTATCCTTATCTACCTTAACGCCGGTTCTATACTTTGAGTAGTATTTCAATTCCTTCTTTGACAATGGCCCTTCGATTGGATTAACTTTGGTAACTTCCATTATCCACTCAGTTATCTTTGTTTTATTGTCTAACTTCTCCGATTTGTCGTATCTAATAAATTTCTTAGATTCAAGATCATAATATAATAACTCAGACCCTTCGATTCCGGGGAGGACAACAAATTCATCTTGAATTTCGATGGTTGTATTTTCCGCATTCTGTTTACTTGCCATCGCAATATCAACCCTATCAAGGAAATCGATTGCCAAAGATTTCAACAACGGGTTGATAGTGCGTGCTTTTGTGACTAACAAAATCTTAGGGTGTTGGATGTTGTTATTATACCATGTTTGTAAGTCCTCAGTTTCCACACTTGAGAATTTCTTCACATAATTCTTCATTCTTGACATCAAGAATTGCGTAATGGCCTTTACTGTTCTCTCTCCATTATACATTTCGCTTGCATGATTTCCAATTCTTGATGGCTTTCCAGGTTCATACTTTGGTGGTCTAAAGATCATAACCGTAGGATATGATTTTACTTGAAATTGGGAACAGATGGCCCTATTTTCTTCCTCATCGCAATTGACAGCAGCAATATTGAAGGAATATTGAGCATCTTTGTGAATAAGCTTTCCTAACTTCTTATATATAGGTTTCAATTGTTGGCAATATCCACACCAGGGAGCGTAAAATTTGACTATGGAAGTATAATTGGACTTGTAGATCACTTTGTTGAAATTGGAAGGGTTAAGTTCGTATATGTTAGGATCATCATTATACTCGTTCCCCTGAGCTCTCGCAAGAACCAAAGAAACAATCAGGAAGATAGTAAGTAGGAATTGCAAGTGCATTCGTAATATTTGTATGAATAGAACAATCAAAACGTTGTGCTGTTATTTTTCATTTTTCATTTTTCTCAAGACATATCTTACCGAGATTTGAGACGGTTTAGATAACACGACTAAGCAATCATCAAGTATTTTCCTAGAAGAGAAATGTGCTGGGTATATATGGATGCGTGGTATTACAGATCAGTGGTCCTTAGGGGGTTGTAGAGTGGTTGAAAGACGTCATTGTGCTGATCTTGCAACCAATATTTAACATTACTAACATGCTAACAGGAATGATGTTCATTTCTATATAGGACAAATAAACTAATATACAACGGCTTTTTCTTTTGTAGACATATCTAGTACTTATGTCACATTCATCGATGGATTCGATGGTCACTAAATGTATACACCAACGAAATTGGAAACATATATTGAGCACAAGGCAACAGCAATTGAAGCAATCAACGAATTCAACAAGTATGTAATTGGATTCTTCTTCTTTACATCTCCCAATAAAGTCATCGATAATGAAGCAAACACAATCAATACCAATGCAAAGGTGAAGACGGTGGTGTAGGTGGTGAATGGGTGTAATTCAACAGGACTTGACTCGGATTCAAATAATTTTGAGTAGACTTCATATGGCTCACCAGAAGGTGGTCTTGTACTGACGTGAAACATCTTCAATGAGAAATTAATATAACAATGCTTGTCCAATTGAATAACTCAACCTCTGAGTTCAATAGGGGGGATTACGTGTTTCAATTTTTCCAATAACCTTTTCTGTCGCCAAAGTACACGACTACCAGATACATGTTTTAGATTTCTCTTTTTTAGCTCCATCCTAGCTTCAGACTTCAAAGTAGCTCATTCTTCATCTCAAAAACCTTATAATGTCAGACGGAGGTTGGAATACGATTGACTCAGATGCAGTATGTTTAGTAAGAATTTGATAACATTTCGAAAAAAAAAATACTAACCAAAATATCAGGGTGTCTTTACTGAATTAGTTGAAAAGCTTGGTACCCAAGATGTAGAATTCAATGACTTATATTCAATTGATTCTGAATCATTACAGGCGCTAGCTCCAATTTATGGGGTTGTTTTCCTTTTTAAATATGGAAAAATTGATAGAGAATATGCCAAAGATGGTAATAAACCCTTGAATGGTACTTATGACCGTTCCTATCTTGATAATGGCATCTTTTTTGCTCAACAAACTATAAATAACGCATGTGCTACTCAAGCCGTTCTTAATATTTTATTTAATGTCGACGGAATCGAACTTGGAGACGAATTGAGCAATTTCCGTAGCTTTGTTACAGGATTTGATAGTGACATGATTGGAGAAACAATTTCAAATAGTGATTTAATTAGATCAATACATAATTCGTTCTCGGTACCAAACTCGTTCATTGATGAAGACAAGCCGCTGCCTCCTCCTGATTATGATGATAAGAACGATGGATTGTTTCATTTTGTTGGATTTATCTTTAAGCGAGGGAAGATTTATGAGTTGGATGGATTGAAATCATATCCAATCACGCATGGTGACTGCCACTCGCAAGAGGAGTTTATTGGTAAGTTGCCAGCAATTATCCAGGAACGTATTGGAAAGTATGGTGATGAGTTGAGGTTCTCGTTATTAGCAGTAACTAATAACAAATTGGATGTAGCAAAGAGCATTGGTGATGAAGAAGAAATACGACATCAAACTCACAAGAGAGAAACATGGCATTATGAAAATGAATTGCGTAAGCACGATTATACTGGTCTAATTGTTCAATTATTGAAGAACATAAGCAAAGAAATGACTGAAGAAGAATGGGAAGAGTTGCTAATGAAGGGAAGAAAGCAGACTCAAAACTTGCTTTCCCAGAGGATTACAAAATCGCAATTGTAACAAAAGGATATGTGTCAAAGATGATTCTTCACTGAACTTCAATAAATTTATAAATCTATACATGTCTTTCTATGTTGGCTGCAATAGCCTGTTTCAATTATTCGTAGCTACCAAACGAAAACATTCCGCCTGTCCCTCTACTATGTCTCGAGAAGTAATCGAAATCAATACTTGTAAAACAAGATAATATAATTGCTCTTTGATCTAAGGTTATACCATTATTTGAAATTTCACCATATCCAGTTAACCCTTCAAAGCTTAAAGGATCAAATCTTAATACATAAACCCCAGTATCAGTAAATAGTTCCCTACCCAAGCCAACCCAATTTCTATCTACACTGGCAATAACTTGGCCCAGGGCATTCCTAATCGGGAAATCAAAAGAAAGAAATGGAGAATCAACAGCACCAAACTGTTCATACTCATCCTTCACTTCATCTTCTAACTTAAACAAGTTGTATCTTCTCCTCCATAAATGCCAACTCTGGACACTTTCACCAACGCATTCAAACATGATTTGGTCGTGTTCGTCATAACCGGGTAAAAGGGCCTTAATGTGTGAGTTTATAAAAGAGAATGGTCTCTTAATAGTCAATGCCAACTCTCCGCGACTGTTAAATACATCAATATCAAATGGTCTATGAAGCCTAAAAAATTGCCTTCCAATTATCTTGGCCAATCCAACATCCTTTTCTTGCATGTATCCGATCGTTTCCCCTTGTGCATTCATAATTTTATATCTGTTAGCTTGTTCAAATCCAATAAAAAGGTTCATGAATTCTATTTGCCGTTCAATAACTAGTGTTGGTTCCTTAAGAATTTCATAGATTGGATCTTGTGGGGTTATTATACCGTTTACATTTTGAGGAAGTGTAAATGAATAAGGAGATTCACTGTATCGAGGCGGAGGTGGTGTTTGGTATTGAGATTGGGCTTGTTGAAATCTCTTCACTTCTTCGGGGGATATTTCTTTGGTTATTCGGGTACGATTGAATCGGGAATATTGTAAAGAGGTCGTTTGGAGTTTTCGTTTCAATAAACTTCGAGCCGAAAGTCGTAAACCAACTAATGGCTTGACTGGAAAAGTTTTACTCAACATTTCAAACTAAAAAGGGATGTGCTGTTTAGAATTGAGTTTCGTGATGAGACATATGATAGTGGCAATTAATTGAAAAATTGAATTCCACTCCAAGTGGCCTTGTGCTCATACAAAAAAAACCAAAAAAAAAAAACACCGCACTAACAAATAACAAACAACATTTATTATCAAGCTATTTTTATCATTGAGAAGTTAACATTACTTAAACACAATCATGTCAGCAAGATTATCCACTTCGAAAAGAAGAGCTGCAATTAGGGCCGAGGCACGTGAAGGTATCCTTAAAGTTGAAGAAGATAAGGAATTAGCTGAACATGAAGTCACAACAACCTTATCCCAAGGAAATTCTGGTGATGCTACCAAACAGAACATCTCCGATGTTAGTGGAGATGAAGATGATGAATATGCTCCAGGAAAAGAACCTGAGGAAGAAGACAATTATGATGAAGATGAGGATGATGATGAGGATGATTTTATTGAGCCTTCTCTTAGACAGGATGACGATGGTGGACTACCAAAACGAAAGAAAGCACGTATAACAACTACGAAGAATCCTAAGGTAGAAACTGAACTTCCCGTAGGCGTCCCAGAACCACAAAGAAGGACTATATTTAAACTTGATAATCCGACTTCTTCCAAATGTGAATATTGCGGTAAAGAATTCAGAAACATCATAGACAAGAGAAATCATCGTCGTACCCATGCCCAACCCAAAAAATACGAATGTCACCTATGTGGTAAACGATTCAGTCAAAAGCCCAATGTGATACTTCACCGAACTAGGGTTCACCATGACTTACAATTAAAAACAGACAACTTTCCTTCTTCATCGTCTTCCGGAGTAACCTCGTCAAGCGGAACGATTTCTCCTGAAGTCTCTAAAGCTGAAGTATCTACTCAACCTACCCTAGAGATCCCTAAACTAGATGAAGTGAGAGTCTTTCATTGTGACGTGATGAAATGTGCCAAAACTTTCCTCTCGTATCAGGATCTTCTCGAGCACAAGACTCTGGAACATAGGGTAGTCGAACCAGCTTCCACAAGAGGTTATAAGAAGGCCGAAAGACCAAAGATCAACAAGTGTACGTATGAAGGTTGTGAAAAGGCTTTTGCTAAAGCTTCCGATTTGACCAGACATTTAAGGGTACATACTGGAGAAAGGCCATTTGTGTGTCAAATATGCAATGCTGGGTTTAACCAAAGATATCGGTTGACCACACATATGAGGGTACATACTGGAGAAAAACCATTTCTGTGTAGTTATTGTGGGAAGACATTTGCTCGAGGTGATGCGGTACAGTCACATATTTTTACTGTACATCGCTGTAAGGGAAGTGCGTTCTAGTGATCACGCCTCGTTCGTTCGGAAAGAAGTGAAACGATGCAGTATTGTGTTGGGTTTCCTTCAACATTTTGTATTATATATGTTATTTGAAGTAATTTTATTAACTTAGACGGTTGTCTATTGTCATCATGTGTAATATAGCCAGTTCCTATTTCAGAAAAGGCTTTACAATCCAATTGAGATTGCCAATACAAACATCAAGATATGTAAGTACTGTCCCAGTGTCTCCTGTTGAGTATTGTTCTAGAAATCAATGTTCTGATTAACCGAAGCCTCATAGAGGTGGATTAGCTTCTTCAATTTTTACTAGGCCACCTGGGAAACCTTGTTCTCTCGCATCCTTCATTACTGAGTGGGTATCCTTCTTGAACATCTTTTACTCTACTTGTTGTTATCGTACTTCATTCGTTCTTCTTGCTTGTTTTGCTTTTCCTCTGAATTTTGTTGTGTTTCCTTGTTTACCACATACACTCCCTAAAGGTTCTTTTCACCTTTTTGCTCTAAATCTGTTTGTTATATTATGTATGATTTTATATGAGAAATGTAATAGAAAAAAACAATGAATTTTGCAGCAGATTGGTATTATTTTGCTCAATTTTAAACAGAATTTATCAAAATTTAAGAAAGCTACACCAGTCAAATATTCTATATAAGTAAAAGGCCAGATATCAAATACTTTCAATATAGAAGCCATAACCAACTTCATTTATACTTATTATACATTCTGACTTCAATAGGAAAGAATGACACTCAATTTAAGAAGAATTTATTTGAAACGAAACCCGCAAGACCAGCTTTACAATTTAACGGCCAGCAAAGTAATCCGTGATAGTTTAGTGGCTAGAATTACCGTTTGTCGCATGGTAGACCGGGGTTCAATTCCCCGTCGCGGAGCATGATTTCTTTTTAATCTTTTTGCAATTGTCTGTTAAGCATTGATGATGTTTTGACCCAGGATTTTGAACGGGTAGATAATTGACCAGTAACCAATTTTTTTTCTGGGTGCGAAAATGTATAGAAAGAAAGTCCTGATTAAACATTTCCAGTATTTGAACAGAACACAATTCCTCTAGAATGTTACACAATAATGGGAAACCCCAGAGGGCATGTTATTTTTAGAACATCCCAAAACCCACAACGATGTACAACCGATAGCAGAACATAAGTTTATCAAGGAAAATGAAATTTTACAGAACCGAATATTTTCCAACAATTAACACAGAAGACAAAGGCCTCTTCCGAGTAAAAACTCCGAGAATTTTTGTATTTTCAAACTTTCATAGTTTTGTTTCAATTGTCTTATGTTGTATAATAAAAGTATGGGTAAACGGATATATTCATACCAACAACGATAGATAAAAAATGTTGAGCAACAAGATGACTCAAAGTCGCACATTAAATAATAAATAAAATAAAGTTAGCCTAGAAAAAAATAATTGTCGTAAGTTTATTGGATTTTCCTAACGGATCCGAGGTCCGGAATAAGTTGTGTGGGTGTAATAAATAAATAAATTTTCAAATTCTAGACATATACAAAAATATACATACACATATATACAAAACTATATGTTAAAAAAACGTTTATTCTAACTTCTTATTGCTAGAGACGTTTAAGATGACGTTGGAATCACTATTTAACAAATCTTTAATGTACTCATAAACTGTGAAAGTAACAGCTTGACCAGGAGCAACTCTCATAATTCTTGGAGTGATACCTTTATATAAGGCATGGATACCTTCTTCCTTGACCAATTGCTTACCAATCTTAACAATACGAACCATACCTGATTCGTGGGATGCGAATGAAGTCTTTTGTAATCTTGTCTTAATTGTATCTAAAGGAGCGTTAGATAATGGTCCTAAAGCACCGGAAATTAAACCAATACCAGAGGTTTGCCATGATGGCAAAACCTCAGTTCCTTGTCTTTCTTGCAAATATTCCTTTATTTTAGAGTAAACAGTGAAATTAACCCCTTGATTTGAAGCTTGTCTGGCAGCAGTCAAAGAAACACCTCTGTACAAAGTTCTGAAACCTTCTTCCTTACAAATAAGGTAGGCAGCATGTGGAGCATTTCTATATTTTGGAATATCTAATGGATCTTTCATGGAATGATGTTGGGCTTGTAATCTAATCTTGACAACTTCCATAGGGTTAACAATCATAACAGCTTCGGTGATACCAGCACCGACACCAGCAACGAAAACTTGACCAGTAGTAATCTTACCATTTTCATCATAAAACAAGGAACGATAGAATTCATAGGAACTAAAACGAATAGCCATCTTAGGAACAATACCGATAACAACGGCACCTAAACCTTTGTACAAGGAAAGAAATCCTTCTTTTGTTGCGATATCCACACCAGTTCTAACGAAACCAGGTGGTTTTTGACCGGATTTTCTATAAAGTTGCATACGAACTTTGATGGTATCTAATGGATGACAACATAATGCTTCAAATAAACCAGCGACACCACCAGCGATAAAATCGGTGGCACCTTTCTTTTGTTGTTGTGGTTTCTTGGTGGTAGTTGTAGAGGACATAGTCGTATATGTATATGTTATGTGTATATATGAATAAATATAAAATAAATAAATAAAAACCGTTAAGGAAAGGAATGAAATAAGAAAGAAAGAGTTTGAAAAAATTGAATAAGGAAATAAATCGAGGTATTTATACAATCAGCATAGGAACACATATTCTGCGTGCACTCTTAGTCCGAACCAAAAAAGAAAAACTGTCCGTGGAACAAATTCTTTTTTTTTTT
>LQHL01001788.1:18950-33184 GCA_001655755.1 Hemisphaericaspora haegerdaliae
TTCACCTGACTATTTTGTATGAGAATCCGGGGAATTTTTTTTTGCCGAAAACAAAGAAGAATATTTTTTAATTGTTTTTGTACATTTACTAATTTCTATTTCCATTACCCCGGGGAAAATTGAGATTTTATTTTTAGTTGTTTCGATTCAATAGCCATGTTTGATTGGTCAAAGTTTTGAAAATACCTTCACGTGATATTTATGTATTTTTGCGACAACGGTAGTTTATTGTATTTGATTAAAAATACCAGAAGAAGAATCACCAAAACATCCCCGGCGGTCACATAATTCAATAAACTTCTCAAAGTCTTCAAGGAAGCTCAAATCAGATATATTTCAATGAACTTACTTGTCTATCAATTACTACAATAGGTGAATGAATTTGTGATTCTTTAACAAAAATATTCCATATAAATATTGGTTAAATTTCAAAATGTTAAATGTCTAAAAATCTAAATGTCTAACTATCTAAATCCCCAGAGTCCACATAAAACCTTTTTCAGTTTTTAATAAATAAATTCCAAGAAGCCTATCGAGGAAGAATCAATCAGATGAGATGTTTGAAAATTTGTTGTTGTTCGGATTCAAACTCCGAAATTGAAATCAAATTTTGGTAATCACACATAATTTATATCATAATCATCATATCATTAGGATTCGTCAAGAAAACTTAGCCTATAACCATCATACCATGCACATGCCAACTTTAAAATTGTAGTACTCAACCTCATTCAATACAATCTCCAAATATATTTCCATGGCAGACATAATGATTTTTATAGCCAGAACCACACTTTCTGGAAGTTGATCATTGACATGATTGCCAAGGAATCGTTTGCTGCACTTTGGTTGAATTGTTCGGATGAACTCTAGATGCTTGCGAAGATGTATGTCTATCGTAGGATCGAAAGGTCCACTGGAGGGAATAGGCCGAGAGAGATCTTTATACCTGCGGAAATACTTCTTAAGCTCTTGGTGACTACTAAATGTTAATATCAGGTTCCATATGGGGGTGGTATAGCCAGAGGTACATACTGATGTTCAATAGTTCGTATATCAAGGATGTCTGTTGTGAATAGATTGTCTAATATGCATAAACTCACATAAATTTCATGTCCAATCTGATCTTTGCAAGAAAGTGAAGATAGTGGTTTTGGAATACTAGGAATTGTAGCTAATAACAGTAGTTGCTTCTGCCTTAGCTGGTGATTGCTTAGCATCATGTCATTTATATGTAACGAAAGACGAATGTTGAGAACGATTTTTAGGGGTTTCACAAATGCAATTTCAGATTATTTTATATACATACTTAGACTGGTCGCGAATGCAAAAAAAAAAAAAAGAAACATAGAATATCAAAACTATCATAATCCATTTTTGACCAGGAAGAATTACAAAACATAGGACATAACCTAAGGCTATCTTCACCTTGACAGACTTTTCTTTTCTTATAGCTTATTTATTCATTTGACTAATTAATCACGCTTACGTGTTAATTTGGTGCTTGCGATTTTTCTGGTGGTTGCACTTGCTGTCTCTTCAAATCCGCTAACCTCTTAGCTTCTTCATGAACATCAATAACTTCCTTACTCAATCCACGATAGAATTCATGTATTTTAATACCCAAAGGATGATTAGCAGCTGCAACCAAATAATGTCTTACTGTGCTCTCTTCAAATTGATGTTGGAGCACCGAAGCCTTCTCTTGAGCCAACGTCAAATTCTTAGAAACTGCGGATTCAGGATCTTGAGAATGGACATATTTTTTATCCAAATCTTCGACAAATTCTTTGAATCTGACATAGATACCTTTTTGCTTATCGAATTCGATGGCCTTGGCAATGATTTGGTCCAGAAGAAGATACCCCTCTGCTAAAAGTTGAGCCATGATTGCATATTTTGGTTTCTCTTCTTGTGGTAAATCATTTACAATCATATCTTTATCTATCTGATCCGTCGCAACAGAATCAGGAGACGTACTAGTTGCATCATCTACTTTTGTAGACTCGACAGGCTTTATGTCATCCAAATTAAGAGCCGGTTCTACTTTGATAAAATCCCCGCCAAATTCAGCATCATTTAATAGCAAGGCAGTGTCTACTGCCTTTTCAGAAGCAAACTCTACCTCAACAGTCTTGAATTCGCCATTATTTAATTTTGAAGTTATTTTATTTACAGTACCACAGAAACTAAAAAACTCTCTAATTTTATCATTTGGCACTGTTGATGGAATGTTTGAAGCAATGACTTTGGACATCGTTTCGGTATTTGTTTAAATTGATGATTATTATTTCGACAATTGAATGATCTTTTTAAAAAGTCAAAAAGACAGAATAAGGGGGATTTTTTATATCAGATTTTCTGTTGCAATTGTTTTTTTGTCATACATTTTATTTTTGTCACTGATGTATTAAACAAATTTTAATTTTAATTTTAATTTTTAATTGCATGGTTAAAAAACTCGTTTAGAGAATAAATCACATGCAAACACGCAAGTAGTGTATCACAGTGCATCGTTGCAAAGAGATATGGGCTGACCAACACGCTTATCATAGTGATGACTTTCTGAATCGGTCAATCCCTTACATGTCTGTCATGCCATAGCCATTTGACACTCGGCCTCGTTATCAGTGTAGTTTGCGTAGTGTGTAGTATTTCATTTTTTTCGATAGAAAACGACAGATGGCCGTGTGGCAAATGATACGATGCATAATCTATTAAAAGAACAATGTAGTGTATTAGAAAAAGCTTAACCGAGGTGCTTTGTTGATTTTTAATAAATCCGAAGTCCGTTGAATCCGGTGAGAACTATAAATATTTAACTTTAAAAATGATTGGAAGCGATACATTACTCATTATACACACCTTCTACTTATCCCTACAACAATGTTTGACCCATTGCACATCTTCCGATTGCACAAGCTGCGCTGACAGTGTCCAAGATGTTTTCTTCAGTTTCAGCCAACATTGGGTTTGTTTCCACAATGTCCAATGAGCTCAATAATCCAGTCATGGCCAACTCTTCAGCAACAAATAACCCTTCTCTCAAAGAAAGACCACCTTCCACTCTAGTTCCAGTAGCAGGGACAAAGAAAGGATCAATAGCATCCACGTCATAAGATAAATGAATTGGACAATCACGGTTAGGATTTACTTTGTCCAAGGCCATTTCAACAACTTTACCAATACCATATTTGTCAACGTGATACATAGAGAATGCAGGGATATTATTATCACGTAAAATCTTCTTTTCGCCTTCATCAACATCTCTCAAACCAATGTACACCAATTTTTGAGGGTTTAAGATTTGTGGTACCCAGTCAAATTCAGGAGGATATGTTTCTGAATCGAGGCCCATGATGAAGCTCAATGGACAGCCATGTAAGTTCCCGGAGTCAGTGGTCTTTGGTGTATTTATATCTGCGTGAGCATCAACCCAGATGATGCATGTATTTGGATTATGGGCAATGGCTGCACTAACAGTTGCCATCCCAATGGAATGATCACCGCCGATTGTTATAGGAAAAGATCCATTTGATAAAGTCGATTTGACAGAATCATGGATTTTCTTACAGCATTCGCTGACAATTTTAGTATTCTTCACACCATATTTGTCACGGTCGTCTGTCTTGGCTGCTTCATACTCAGTATTCTCCAAAGGAGCGACGGTAGATGTTTCCCAACCTAAAAATGAGACTTGCTTTTCAAAGCCTGCATTGAGAATGTAGTCTGGACCTAATTCAACACCTCCTTTTGGTTGTCCACCAGAGAATGGTGCTGTTATAATTGTTGCTTTTTTGTTTGGATGGAATTTGTATTGGACTGCAAAAAATTGGTTAGTATAATATTTTATGACATAGATGAGTAATACATAATTACATACTTGACATTATGAATATCTATAGATTAATTATAGAGTAGGAAAAGAAGAAGAAATCCTTAGAAGAAAATTGTGATACTTGTAGGTGTATTTATATCAATTGATAGACTTGGTTGAAATTGATAATCAAAGTTTTTTTTAGAACCAAACGGTTGTGCTATAAATGGAAATTAACCGCGAGAATACGTTAACTGACGTGAATATCAAAAAACAAAAATAGTTATACGGGTATTTATCTATTGAGAACTGTAAATGGAAATAAATACCGAGTGGTATTACTTTCCTTTAGAGGAACATTTATTCTTGTTTGAATGACCTCCTAAAAAGATAAACGATCAATCTTCCCCACATTACACCCACACTGCCCGACTCAAATTTACAATTGATGCCTTGCAAATGTACCTTCCTCATAGAGAATGACTAGAACGGAACTGAGTTCCCTTCAGTAAAGTCTACTATGTGATTTGAATCAATAGAGGGTAATTGACAACGAACCAGGGAAAATCTAAACTATCACGTAATTCGTTTAAATCTCCAAGTGTTTTTAATAAGGGAAATTATGCATAAAGAAAGTAGTATGGATCACCACAGTCAGAGTTAGAATCATCCAAAAAAACGTTTCCAAAAGTAACCAGAACTTCCACTGATTTTCTTTCAACGTTGATTGTTTTTTATTTTTGAGATCTGCCGTTATCAAATCTTTTTTCTGTCAAGATAGAGACGGAAATAAAATATTGTTAGGTGATGGATGACTTTGAGACCCACGTTCTGATTTGTCTCATTATTTTGATGGGCTAAATATAGAAGAAATATTTGCCAACTACCACGGGTTCGCTACTTACTTTCCTCCATTCGTTTTATTACTTTATAGAATACCTGTCCCGTTGGATCAAAACCGTTAAAACTTCTCCTTTTGTTGATCATTTTTTTTTATTCGTTTTGTTTGAAAATTCTGATCTGATAGTTTGACACTTGAACTGCATTAGTTTTCTTGGAATGAAATTTGGCAAGACATATCCGACTTATCAGATCCCAGAATGGTCGATCTACTACATGGATTACAAACGTCTCAAAAAGATTACAAAGTCGATTGATAGCGTTATATACACAGATGCAGACCCCACATCTCACCCAGAAATTGTATCCAAAACACTAAGTTCATTCTTCTTCGAATTGGATAGAGATATCGAGCAAGTGGACTCCTTCTTCAATATTAAGTTTAAAGAATATTCCCGTCGTTTAGATGTGATAGTCAAACTCATTGGTTATTCTCCCGACGAACCAGTCACCTACGATTCACCATCAGTTGAAGAAATAGACGATATCATCACCATCCTATTAGAGTTACGAGGCGCATTTCGCAATTTGAAATGGTTTAGTGAATTGAATCACAAAGCTTTTGTTAAGATTTTGAAGAAATTGGATAAGAAATTGACGTCGGTCTTGAGTTTGCAATATCAGAAATTCCCATTTGAAGTATCAACTCACAACAAAGAGGCTTATTTAACCACCAAGATAGATGCATTACCGTTTGCCAATGGTGTCGAATTACGAGGAGTATTGGATACTATAAACAGCATGTTGATGCAAGTCGGGAACGGTCAAAAAGAAGCAAAGGCGGCTTCGAAGCCTAAATTTGAAAATGAATTAGCAAATGCATTCGATGATTTGATTATCAATGACAGCGATATCGCGCCAGTGTTATATAAGTATGAAGATAGATTAACACAAAAGCACCTTTTATCGTTCTTGATCAAGGCAACTTTAGCCAATTCTATTAAAGCCATAGATGAATTATTGAAAAACCTAAAGATTTCAACATTACTCGACGGGTCCGATATCAACGGCCGAAATTTTTTTCATCATTTTATTATCAGTCTAGGTAAAGATCATTTCTTGAAAGAACAAGCAGGTTCAGATCAACATATCAGAACTACCTCATCGATCAATAGATTTATCAAAGATTCTCAGCCAGATGGGTTAATCCATGTTTTGGAGAATATGCCAGACGAATCAAGAAGTTTATTGGTAGAGAAAGATGATTACGTACGTACTCCCTTACATTATGCGGCCCAATACGGGCTCGCAGAAACCTTGCTATTACTCCAGTATATGACAAATTGGAAACTTATTGATATTAATAGGTCAATAGACGACATAAGTATTTGGGGAGATCAAGAAAACTTCACTCCATTACACCTATCCATTATTTTCAAGCACGTAAAGACTACTGAATCATTAATAAAGTTTAATCGACCTAAGCAGCTTACTTGTCCTGATCTACTTCTCCTTGCAGTCCGCCTAAATTCGACCCGAATTCTCAATTCATTAATCACGGAAGGAAGCATCGATATAAACTATACCGACACTGAAAATAATCATGAAACAGCACTTTATATCGCATCCAAATCGAATTACCCAGATTTGGTTGAATATCTCCTCGAAATGAATGCCGACACTGAGATTGGAGAGAGTATTTTTGGATGGACTCCAATTTTTGTAGCTGGTAGTGAAGGTTATTCACAAGTTGTCAAGCTTCTTTTAGAGTATGGCTGTGTCTACGACATAGTTGATGATTCAGGTTGGTTACCTATGGAACATGCGTGCTTACGTGGCCATCTCGGGGTAGCTGATTTACTAGCACCTCAGAACAAAGATCTTTTGTTGTTTGATATGTATCATCCAGAGAGGAATTTGGTTAGAGTTGCGTCAGAGGCTGCAAGTCCGATAATGCTTACTCTGAACGAGTCAGTTTCAAGTATCGATAGGCTTTCGAAGGATCAAAAGGCTACCGTGAGTCAAGTATACCAACAGTTGAAAAATACTTCATCCGGAAGCTTTCACCAACAAGCTTCGGGAGAGAAAATGAAACCTGTAAAAACATTTGGTCACAGGTATTTAAACGAAGATGAATCAATTATTTTGATTACGTTGGGAACGACTGATACGAGAGATCAAAACGTGCCAGTAGAATTAAACAGAACCACTCTTTCAAAAAGTTTTGTAACTGAATTAGATACGGCACTCTCGCTTGAAGTCACATGTCGTCACCGAATTACTAATTTAGAAGTTGAGCCACCTGTTATTGTCGATCTTCCTCTTCAAGATCATCATGGAAGTGCAACTGACCCAATAACATTCAAGCTAACTGAAAATATTCGTGCAAAGGATGTTTTCGTTACTTTCGATCTTATCCCCACTTATCAAGTCCAAACCCACAAGATCCTTGCTCGTGCCACTGCCATTCTAGATGATTCATATCCTCGAGTGGGAATGAATCTCATTTCACTCAATAAAGCCATCGCCATTCCTTTGATCGATTCCAAGAATCTCGATATTATGGGAAGCATCAGGTTTGAATACCTTGAAGTGCTTCCATTTACTCACACCAACATGAATCCAACAAGATCTGACACATATTGGAAACAGCTCGTCCTGACTCGGGTAATCGGACATCGTGGTCTTGGTAAAAATGACAGTGGCAGAAAGTCACTTCAATTGGGTGAGAACACTGTTGAATCATTTATTGCTGCTGCTAGTTTGGGTGCTTCATATGTCGAATTTGATGTTCAATTGACCAAAGACTACATTCCGGTAGTGTATCATGATTTCACTGTGGCTGAATCGGGAATGGATATTCCAATGCATGCTATAACTGCAGAACAGTTCTTAGGATTGAGTACTGGTCACGAGAAAAAGAGCCCGGAACGAAGAGGTTCAGTTGACGATAGCAGATTTTTAACACACGGAAAACCTAGATCTAGATCTTCCCATCAATTGACGAACGGATTTACGAAACTACACTCAACGGAGGACGATGAAGACAGAAGGTTGGACAGAGAAGTCGAGAGTCAATTTAACGCGAGAATGAAGCTAACCAAGACTTGGAAGGATAAAGGTTTTAAAGGGAATGCTAGAGGAACATCTGTTGCATCCAATTTTGTTACTTTAAAAGAATTGTTCAGAAAGTTGCCGTCCAATGTTGGATTTAATATTGAATTGAAGTATCCGATGCTAGATGAAGCCGAGCAAGAAAGCATGGGAGAAATAGCTTTTGATATCAATCATTATCTTGATTCTATCCTTGAAATAATCTACAATGAAAACACATCGAATAGAGATATTTTATTCAGTTCATTCCATCCAGATGTCTGTCTCTTGCTTTCATTGAAACAACCAACTATGCCGATTTTGTTTTTGACTGAGGCCGGTACAGCCCCAATGGCCGATATTCGGGCTTCGTCATTACAGAATGCAATTAGATTTGCAAAGAAGTGGAATTTGTTAGGTATTGTGTCAGCTGCACAGACATTAGTAAAGACGCCCAGATTGGCACAGGCGGTAAAGTCGTCTGGATTAGTTTGCGTTACTTATGGAGTAGAAAATAATGACCCTGAACTAGCCAAGGTGCAAATGAGAGCTGGTGTTGATGCTGTGATTGTGGATAGCGTTTTGGCAGTAAGAGAAGGATTAAGGGTTGAAATAGAAGCATTGAAGGATTTAGAAGATAAAGTTATATAGATAGTAATGCACATATATTAATGTTCTTGAGGTTATGTTCTGTTATGAACGTTTCCATTGTTTTATATTAGTGACAAATTTGAATCTCCAGAAATCGGATCTTTTTTTCGTATTCAACCACATTGAAGAAAATATTAGGTGAATAAATTTCCTCGTTACTTCCATACTCCGTAAGCAGAAATGAACAATTCCGAAAGTGACCAGACAGTATTCAATAAACCTACTCGTAGACCTGGAATTCAGGCAGTGCATGTTAATGCGGCAAGAGAAATGGTAAATTTACATACCCAAGGCAGACGTCCTCCTTTATCATCCAAAGAGGATCACTCCATTTCTAACTTACCAACAAATTCAATGTCAAGTACATTTCCAAGATCCTCAGTGGTCCATCAACATACGCATGTACATAATTCTAATATATCGGTTCCATCAGATTGTAAGAATCCACAGTGTGAACACTGTGGGAAAGTTATAATTCCAGCTCCACAATCTTCATTTCCGATACAGGACAAACCATCAATAACTGTAAATAATTGGAATATCTATACAATCAAGAAACCAATTTTGAATTCTCAAGAATTGGATAGCTTAGAATCTCGATATCCATTCCCTTTGCCAGAGATGATATTTGGAAACAATTTAGTTAAATTGGTGAATAAGGCAACTGGCGAATCAATCGAATTCAACGCATTAGATGCGTTAGACTCTTTGGATGAAGAGAGTCATTTGAAGGTTAGCTATCATGAAGAATGGCTTGAATCACGTCGCAAGAAACACAAAGAAAACCGACAAGATAATTCAGGGAGAGATCTTACTGAGTTTACAGATAATTTAGATCCTTTGAAACCATATGATTGGACATACTCTCCTAACTACAGGGGAACGTTGGATAAACTCAATCTTGAGGACGCCGATCAAGAAATACCATTAGAGAAGTTGAAACGTCCTGATCCGATCCTATTCTTTGATGAATCGATTTTATTTGAAGATGAGTTGGCGGACAATGGAATACTGGTATTGTCATACAAGATAAGAGTCATGCCTACATGTTTGCTTCTTCTTTGCAGATTCTTTCTCAGGATAGACAATGTGATATTTAGAGTTAGGGACACTAGAGTGTTTGTAGATTTTGAAACTGACCAATTGACACGAGAGTTCAAAGAGCAGGAATTTCCATATAATGATCTTCTCAAAAAGGTTACTGCAAAGCTTGCCAACGACCCCAAGAAATTCTTGAGAGATCCTGATTGGGTGTCTCAGAATATCCCCATTAACAAAAGGATCATTGAATCAACTAAATAGATGTTTAGATAACTTGTAGTCAATATTCTCTTAGATGTATGTATATACAGGAATTTTTCAGTGATGATAAAATTGTATAGGTGAAATTTTTTTTCAACAAAGATTAGAGACGGAAGAACTTATCGACTTCTTGATCAACAACCTGACAAGAGCAATGTTTACACAAGCTAGATTATTAGCCAGACAATCCGCACCAATAGTTAGGTTTTCTAGGTCTCAACATACGGTACCAAAGTTACAATCTGATTTCGCAGAAGGGATCAGAGGTCTTTATTCCAAGGAACAGATCAACATGGCTTGGTATGAGTACCAAGACTATCTTCTTAAGAACTTAACCCTTTTGACTAACGGTACCGCTAACGAAGCCAAATCACCATACCAAATTTTACTTAATACAGCAAAGCAACCTACTAATCAACATATTTTCCATTATGCTTCCCAAGCACACAACAATCATTTTTTCATTGAGCAGTTAGCACATAAGGATGAAGCATCTAGTACCAGACCATCTAGATTTATCATGGATAGATTAGTTCGTCAAGATATAAATGATGTCGAATCTCTTAAGAAGAAGTTATTGTCATTGGCCGAAAGCTCTTTTGGACAAGGTTGGGTTTTCTTGGTTGAATTACCTGACAAATCATTAAATTTCATCAAATGCAACAACGACGGTACTCCATACTACTACGGCAAACAACAATCATTAGATTTGAGCGCCGGAATTGATCAAGCTTCTTATCAATATTTGACTAACATAAAAGAAAGAGCTGCTAGAAAAGAACAAGACTTAACCTTGCCTATTTTGGCTATAAATGTCTGGGATCAAGCATATATCCAAGAATATGGCGTTAACGGTAAGAAAGAATACTTAAATAAGTTATGGGATTGTATAAATTGGAATGTTGTTAACAAGAGACTCTTCCAAGTGTAATTCTTAATCATGTATATAAATTTTCTTGTAATTAGAATATCTACTTAATCAGATAGATTAAATCCGAGTTCGCTGAACTCGAGAGCTAGAAGCTCACTTGTAGTACAATATCCTACTGTTTCTGTGTTTATAATCAGCTGTATTTTTTTTAATCTTTGTGAGTACTTATCACAATCATTTATGATGTTAAGCAAGGATTCATCACTATACCAGTCCATTGGTAGACTGGTAACCATAAGTGTTATAACTTCTATCATATTCTCGAGATGTCTCCAAGTCCGTACTAGATCAATCACTTGCTGCCTATTTCTTTCTTCCACTTTCGCTTCTTTTAAGTTAGCGTAGGCCTGATTTGCATCATGTAATTCTTGATTTAGTTCATTTGATTTCTTTAGTATTGGCAGTATCTGTTCAGTGATCAATTCTCCAAGTTCAGTCCATTCTTCGATGTGTTTTTGGTCATCGTCCCAGGCGCTTTCTCTTGCTTTGATAACTCTAAATAGGAGACCGTCTTCCTTATTATACAACTGTTTTAATTTTGTCAAAATATTTCTCTCGGAATCAGTTAAATCCAAGTCACTCTGATGAATAGATCTGAGAATAGGTAAGGTCATCAATAAATATCGATTCAACAACTTCTCGGTCTTGACAACATCATTCTGGGATTGAAGAAATGATTCAAGTGATTGGAGGTCTTCTGTTTGTGGATACTGTAATTTGATCTGTTCGATCTTTTCTTTCAAATCCTCTACATTTTTGTCTGATAAATCTTTGAGTTTATTCAAATACATCAATTTATTCACTTTGTGAGTAAGTTGTTTGTATAAGGAATAATATTCATTTTCTAATCGTCGGGTTTTAGATCTCTTTGTATCTGTGGGGGTCGATACTCCTAGCTTTGGAATCCCATACGCGTGGGATAGTATTGAAGTAGTATCTAATAACTGGCCACAAGCATCCGCTAATTCGTGAGACATTTGAAGATATTGATATACTCTGTTTCCACTGAACCTTTTAAGTCTTGGTGTGTTTACATTATGTTTTTTCATTGACAGTTTGATGCATCCTCATTAAATTGACCTTGAAAAAAAAGGTGCAGCCATTGACAACGAATCATCAAGAATTCACCAAACTGTTCTCGCGGGCCCCTTTATAACTCAACACACACTTAAGAATCATTCAGAAAATGACAGATCCATCATTGATCAAGAAGAGATTGCTACTCATTGCACAAAGTGGAGCTGTTGCCAACTTTAGTTCAGAACAATTGAAGACTCATTACGAAGAATTAAACAAATATTTATTATTTCACAAGGATTCAGTAGATTCAATTGAATTGTTCAACTTGTATGAATTAGAGTTCTATCTTTGTCTATTCACCAATCATGATATAGAGGCGAAAGCAGTTATCGATCGTTTGTTAGACCAATTTGGTAAAGCTGCCGAGAACTCGCAAAGGATTAAATTGTTACAGTCAATGTATTATGAAGCCACGGGTGATATAGAGAAGGCAAGTAAATTATTAACACAAGAGCCAGATGAATTAAAATTATCGAGAAGATTGACAACTTTCAGTAGAAATAATCAAAATGAGTTTGATAATGATAAATATATTCGTAATTTGATTTATTATTTAGATCTTCAACCCAGTGATTTGATCACATGGGCAGAATTAGCAAATGAATATCAGAAAGTTGGTCATTATGATAAAGCAATACATTGTTTAAAGGAGATTTTGCTTCAGGAACCAAATGCTTACGCTATTTTCTACAAAATTGGATTAATTGTCTATTATAAGGCATTGCAAGAAATCAACCAATTGAAGAGTGAAAAGAAAGACAAATTATATGAAGTAATGCAAACATTAATCAATTCACGCGACAATTATCTTGCTTCTATTGAAATTAATGACAAATATACTAAAAGTTGGATGGGATTGCATACATTAACCAATTTGGCCTTCAATGACAAATTAAGAAAGGTAAATGATAAGGATGTAAAGGATTATTTGGCCAAAAATGAAAAATTAAAACAAATTTCTATTGAAAAATTGGCCGAGTTGAATATTAACTTAGATGCTACAGATATAGGTAAATAGGTAATGAAAGATAGAAGCTTTAGAGGTAAATTGATTTTTTATTTCTAGATAGAAGGGAGTCTCTATTTCAAATATAAAAGTACCGTAAACCTGATTACGGGTTCACAGGATCATATTCTTCTTTGGATGGACATTCACATTTTGGAGAACAGTAGCAACCTTTTTACAGGACAGGTACACAGCTCTTTCAATTTGCACTGACAATTTGGATTTGGACAATTGCAACCTTTTAGAAGACTTGAAGTCATTTTGGTTTGTGGTATCTATATGAACAACAAGAATAATTGTCTACAAGTTGAACGACTCACTTTACATATTAATAAATCGGAAATACTAAGATTTCGCAACAATTGCCAATTTAAATATTTTCTTCGATTAGCAAGGCAGGATCCTGTAATTTGCTTTGCAAGTACAAGCCTTAAAATCAACTCTATTGCTACTCTCCAATTGAAACAGAAAGTAGTTTGCCATCATGGATACAGGAATCTGGGGTAAGAGATTTTACCTAAAAGGGACAATCAATATTGAATATTGAATATGAGCAAATTGGGTTAATGATAAAATGGATCAACAGTAACATTAATTGAACGTCTTACAAATTCACAAGGCAATTTCAATCAAATATTCCCAGAAAGTATTATTCATTAGACTATACACTTAGACATAAACCGATATAGTGCACTGAAGTTCAAGTAAGATAGCAAAAATCTTTCAAATTCTGTGAAATGTATTTACTCTCCAGTCAATCATCATTCAACTTGGTTACGCAGTCACATTTGTCCTTTGTGGGGCATTTGCAATCTGGAGAACATTGGCATGCCGGATTTTCCGAGTAGTTAGCTAAATTGAGTCTCATTTTCTATAATTGAATTTCAAATTTACTAAACGAAGAAGTTAAATGATTTCAGGCGAGAAAAATAACCTTGATATTTATATAGGAGGCCTCAAATTTGGTTTGCTATTAATTGGCAATCATTATTACTATTGGGGTAAATATCTTGCTTTGCAGCAATTGAAAAATAAGACTGACAAAATCGCTCATATTGAATGATGGAATACTTAGGAAGCGACATCACAATTCCTAGAGCAAAAAAGTTGTCTTCGTACAGGAGCTTCTGGGAATAGCTGCTTTTACTTGCATTGCTTTTGTTTGTCAGCAGCTTTTAATTTCGAGATTTGCGTAGTATCGTTTATTTGTATGCAATTTGTTTCTATGATATATTAATATTAATGCTAAAATACACTTGGGGTAAAAAAAACAAAAGAATCCTATAGAAAAGGTAGGATAGTGAGTGATCTACTTATTATTAGAACTCGCCCTTGTAATTCAAGTCATCACTTTCTAAAACGTCATCCAAAATTCCGGAAGCGGCAGCAACTAAACCCAAGAAAGGTCTGGATGGATCCAATACCTTTGATAAATATTCTGGGTGGTATTGGGTACCACAGAAGAACTTATGATCCTTTAACTCGATCATTTCCATTCTCTTTTCAGTCTCATC
>LQHL01001788.1:33204-43345 GCA_001655755.1 Hemisphaericaspora haegerdaliae
CCCTTGTCTTCAATTTCATTGATTAACAAAGGATTAACTTCGTATCTGTGTCTATGTCTTTCATAAACCGCATCCGCTCCACCGTACAACTTTCTTAATTTAGACCATTTAGAATCATCAACGAACTTAGTTGCATGGATACCTAATCTCATAGTACCACCCAACTTAACTTGATCAACGTCTGGCATGTAGACAACAGAGGCATCTTTTTCTTCAATAGTCTTGTCGAATTCCATTGATGTAGAGCCCTTTTTACCTAAGATATTTCTCACAAATTCAATAACAGCAACTTGTAAACCTAAACAGACACCCAAGTATGGAATGTCGTTTTCACGAGCGTATTTAGCAGCGGCAATCATACCTTCGATACCACGAGATCCAAAACCACCTGGAACCAAAATACCATCGGCTTGACAAACATAGTGCCATGCCTTATGATATTCAGATAAGTTGCTGACCTTGGTTTCTTCTTCCAAATTTGTAGATTCAACCCATTCAATTCTTAATCTTCTGTGACATCTCATGGAAGCATGTTCCAAGGATTTAATGACGGATAAATATGAGTCATGCAAATGGGTATACTTACCAACAAGGGCAATGGTGACAGTTTCAAAAGATTTATCATGACTGGTGGTCAATTGTCTCCATTTGCTTAATAATTTTTCACCCTTTTCTACAGCGGCTTGAGGAACTTGGCCGATAGTTAACTTTTTAGTCAAGTATTTCATCATCTTTTGTTGTTTCAATAATAATGGAACGTGGTAGGTAGAGTTAACATCATGCACAGCAATAACTTGTTCAGGGCCAACATGACAGAACATACCAATTTTTTCAATTGTCCCTACTTCTAGTTCTTCTTGACATCTACAAGCGATCATATCTGGAGTTAATCCCAAAGATCTTAAATCTTTAATCGCAGCTTGGGTAGGTTTGGTCTTTTGTTCCCCATGAATAACAGGAACTAATGAGACGTGAATCAAAGCGAAGTTGTCAGTACCAACTCTGAATTGGAATTGTCTTAAAGCTTCAACAAATGGTGCTGATTCAATATCACCAACAGTACCACCTAATTCAATGATACAAACTTCTGGCTCTAAACCAGTGTCATCAACCGGAATACGAGAAACACGTTCAATCCATTCTTGAATAGCGTTAGTGATATGAGGAACGACTTGAACGGTCTTACCTAAGTAATCACCATTTCTTTCCCTTTCGATAACATGAGAATAGATTTTACCAGTAGTAATGTTATGATTTTTGGTTAAAGTGATGTTTAAGTAACGTTCGTAATTACCCAAATCTAAATCAACTTCCCCACCGTCGTTCAAGACGAAACATTCACCATGTTCCAATGGTGACATAGTACCTGCATCAATGTTCATGTACGGATCAATCTTAATTGAAGTAACACGCAATCCCAAGGTCTTCAATAATAAACCGGTAGATGATGCTAAAACACCCTTACCAATACCGGAAATAACACCACCAGATACAACAACGTATTTCATTTTTGGGAATATTGGTAAAACTTTTTATAATAAATGCTTAATTAGAGATAAGAAGGCAATAATGTTTATAAGTTGACACGTCTGAAAAACTTGTGATAAACACGTCAAAAACTTTCAAGTTATAAAATGGGAAATGTGAATACAAATCAATTATGTTATCAAATCTAGGAGTACTATCGTATACACTGAAGATGTATATATAAAGCTTTGCCCTCTTAAATATAATGATTTAAGCGGGAAGAAAGAAGAAGAAAGGAAACAAATGGGAAAAAGAAAAGCGAAAAAAATTTGATTCTTATTTATTCGATTTTCGAAGCGATGAGTTAACAGTCCGCGAGTAGAAGAGAAGGGAAAGAAATAAAAATGATTTAAACTTCCTAATTAGGAAGGTACAACTTTTCTGAGACTTCATATGTTTGATCGAGATTTGTCTGCTAAATTATACACCTCATAAAGAAGTGAATACTCTTAATGATTTTCTTTGAGGTACCTAGATTTAGCAATATTACGATATATTATTTTGTGCCTTCTCCGAATCTTCGAAGATTGTTCCAATCTCCCAATGGTATAACCATCAAAGAAAGGACCAAGGGCAAAGATTTTACAAATACCTTCAAAAAGTCATGAACCATCAATGTAATATTAAACTATCTATACAATTTTCACCCCACCTATTTCATTATTCTCGTCCATTAGTATCTGAGCCTTTCCTATTTTCATCAAATGTCCTTTTATAATTCTGATTAAAAATTCTTGGTCTAAGTTCTTCAATCCTTCTGGCAAGCCTCCATCCTCACTTTTAGTCAACTCGTATACTGTTAGGATTGTTCCTAGTTGACCAATTTCATCTATGTGGTTATATAATAGATTACCCCAATCAATAATTGATCTCCAATATATAAAGAGTCCCAATTCGGGCTTCTTCGGATTAATGTACTCTGCCTTTTTAAATTTATGAATTAGTGTAGTAAGTATAAGAGATTTGAAATCATGATTTACCTGTCTGTGTATAAACTTATTTTCAAATATTGGTGGAAGTGTAGATATATCAACTGATAATTGGGAATATTTCGGTAGTCCCTCAATTGTCATTGATGTTATCTTGTAAAACTCGCAGTACTGAAGTAATATATTACACCATGAGTCAAGCTGTTGTGACAATATAGTAGAATTGGGCTGTTTTGTATAAAACGGAGGAAATGAATGTAATTTGGGAAACTCGTATTCCGATGTACTCATTCTGGTTCTTTAATACTTAAAAGCAGTGTTGGTGGGGGACTCAAATGTCAACGACTTTTTAGATTGCGGGATCAACCATGTTTTTTCCCACCAATTTTCCCCTTAGACTAATGTATTGATATCTACAAGTATACAGCCATTTGATGCCGAAGATTTAATCGTACACTTTTTATTTTAACCTTCATTAAAGATCTTATCAACCAAAACTAAAAATACATTAGAAATTACTTATGTTATTAAATATATATAAAAAGTAACCTGTTTAAGCTTCAGCTAATTCTCTTAAACGACGGATGGTGGATCTGACAGTGGCAGCAGCGGCAGTGGAGACAGTGTAAGCACCACCAGCAACGGTCTTCTTACAAGACTTACAGTTCCAGATACCAGTGGCACCTCTTTGAACGGTTCTCTTACCACAGAAAGAACAATCGTACTTGGCGTGTTGTTGGACTTCCAACTTCTTGGTTTGTCTTCTTAAAGAAGAACCATATCTGACACCGAATTTACCAGTAATTCCAACCTTCTTAGTTCTTTTAGTCCTGCAAATAAATGTTAGTATTTTTTGATCATACAATATACAAAGAATATCCAAAGGCACGACGAAACTGAATGAAAACAAGAACGAATAAAAAAACACATGATTCATTAATGAGATCCTTGTCATACTATCCTTCGCTAATGAGATTTTTTGCATATATATCTGGCTTTCTTCTTTCGAGAAGTATACTTGTGTTCATTTCTTTGAAAGTCATTTTCCAAACTTTCGGTATTTGACTTCAACTCTTCCATTAAGTAATACATTCCAGAGCCTATTACATGCTTGTACATGACAACTGTCTATGTTAATTATGTGTTCGATTATTGTGGTTGTGGTTCTGTTTAAACTCTCCAGGAAAAGTTCCAGAATATTCCTCGAATAGTATATAGATATCTTCTCTGAAGTATAGTTGTTATAATTGTCGTTGGCTTATGTCTCATTCGTTGCCTTTGGGGTATCGGTTGCTATCATTGGCACATACATTTTTGTATAGTAAGTATAGGGTATTAGAAGTTTTAAAAGAAAGTGAAAAACTTGCTTAATATAAAATTTTTTTTGTTAGAGAGTATCGTCTGGAAATTGGCAAAAACTCAACATGCAGGACAAAAATTTGTATGTATGTTTTCCATCTATATTTTTCTGATGAGGTAACAAGTTTTTGTGTGGCAATATTTGTAGAGTGAGTAGTGGAACACCCAAAAAAAAGTCATTTCTATCCAATAAATAATTATCACGTGTACAATTGTACAGAATAGGGCGTCAACCCTAATGTCTAATTTTGGTTGTAAAGAAAATACAATGAAGCGGTTATCTCCAAAAATCTCAGCCCCGTCATAATTTAATTAATTAATTACGATAAACGTTGGGAACGCATTTCAAACTCAATCTTCCATACAAGTTTTATGACAAAAGATAACTTACGACAGAAATGAACCAACTGGAAGAAAATTTAAGTTATAATACTAATACGATTGCATCACTTTTATCTGTTGGTCCATCATTAGGTATGTTGATTGTTCTTTTTTTTTTGCAACCATTCCTTTGATATCAATGAAACTAACCCTAAACCAACAATTAGCCACCAACTCCATTAGTATTGAACAAGTGTCGGATCCATCATCTCTTGTTTGGGAAAGCTTAAATAGCTATAATTTTTATGACTATACACCAAGATCCATTCTAAATCAATTCAACTCTGGAGAATTTCATTCAAACGAGTTGAGAGAGACTTCATTTTCCAAACTTCCTGAATATTTCCTTGAATGTACACCAAACAACCGAACCTGTCACTCAAAAGATCAACAACCAACCGATTTAAACCTAGATTCGTTTATTATCACTTCAACAAGTCAATATTCTTTCGGTTCCGTTACACCAGTTGGATGTCAAAAGAAAAGAGATTTATCCAAAAATGTCAGTTTTGAATTACATAAAAGAAAACAACCTAGAAAAACAAATAATAATGATACAAATAAATATGGCCAGATCTCTAGTGAGTCTTTGTTATCGCAATTAGATGATTCGATAAATCCCGATTTTCAATCGATATTCCCAGAATTGGGGAATACTGCACCAACAAGAATCACCATTCTTCAAGAAACTTTTGATAATAAAGAATATCTTGATTTATTGGCACGCGAATCATCTAGTAGAATCAGTGAATTTGTGGAATGCATAAATTATAAGCTTAACGACAAATGAAGTATGATATTCGCTTTAGAATTAATATATAATATATTAGATATAGAAATAGAAATATACGCAAAAATTGCATACATACGCGAAACTAAGCAAACCCGTTTAAACTTTATCAATACCCTAAAAATTTTTTAACCAAAGACTACCGTGTCCGCGGGAAAAGATCAACTTCTTCCATTTCAACATCCTCGTCTTCATTAATCATTGGGATGTTTTGATCGTCGCCATTCGGGAATACAGCTGGTTGAGCAATTTGAGGTGCATTTTGAGGGTTGATTTGCTGTTGCTGTTGCTGTTGAAGACGGCGTTGTTCCACATTTTGTTGCTGCTGTTGTTGTTGAGTGAACTGACGGAACTGGGCTAGTAATGCATTGCGACCTTCGGGATTTTCATTCCAAAGGAATCTACCGAAATGTTCTTGCATCTCATCTGGTATAAGATTTCCTTCAACCGCCTCTCTTAGTGCCTGTCTGTTGGGGTCCCTACGCCGTGCTCGGATGTCAGCTTGTTGTTGTTGTTGTTGCTGTTGTTGCTGCTGCTGTTCATTTCCTGGTTGGTCACCAAGTAGCAAGCCCAATCCTCCTTGTCTTGCCCAGAGATGGTTCACATCGTCCAAGTTGTTGTCATTTTCAGGATTGGCTCCGTTTTCACCATCCAATAGTCTTCTTCTTCTCCTCTCAAGAAGAAATGCCCGAAAGTCAGTTCCATCAACTGGATATGCTCTTTCTTCCATAACTGAATTTAAATAGTTACGCAATTGGTTAACGCCATGGCCACTGAAAACACAGAATAAACTTTTTTGATGTTCATTAAAATCAGGAGGAGGATCACGACAATATTGGGTAATTTCTCTTCTTAGAAATGAAGAAATGCCTGTGAGTGATAAATGGGTTAATTTTGGACAGCTCTTCAACAATAAATATATAGGACCAATAGTCAAATTGGTGCAGTATGATAAATGCACTCTTTCAAGACAATCCTGTTCGCCTCTTCTTCTCACCAATTCCAATATTCCCGAGTCAGTAATCATTGAACATTTTACAAGACCTATTCTTCTTAATTTTGGTAAATTTGCCAATTCAACCAACGTCCAATCAGTTAGCTGGGAACAACAGGCTAAATCTATATATTGTATTCTATGACAATATCTCACAAGGGATGAAACACCATAATCAGTGATTAATCCACAATGACCTAAATGAATATAATGTAAACTTCTACCTAGTTGACTCAAAGCTCTTAGCGATGCATCGGTTATTTGCATACATTTCGATAATACCACGTTTCTTAATCTTGGTGCACATTGAACTAATTTCTCCACTAATTTATCTGTAACTGCATTACATCCAGTAATATCAATGATTCTTAGTTTTTCAAGATAATGACCTTCAGGTATCAATTCAAATAACTTATCTGTTATACCTGGAGCATTGCTAATTCTGAACTCTCGTAATTGAGATAATTCCAAGAAAATTTGCTTGAGATATTTATCTGTCACTAATTCACAACCGTGCAAATCAATTTCCACCAACGATTTACAATTCTGATACATTACCAATATACTTTCATCGGTGATATTGTTACTTGAATTGAATTTTACTCTCTTTAACATAGGACATGATCTTAACAATTTAATAATTGCATCTTCTGATACGTTCCCACAACCTGGGGCATATAGTCCCTGTAGTCTTGCGCAATTATCAGCCAATGCATTTATAATATCATCATGAATATCCGTTACTCCTGTCAAATCAATTGATTGCAACCTTTCACAATTTTGCAAAACTTGGGTTATGGGTGATCTTGTTAATTTTGCACAATTAACCAAAGTCAATCTTTCTAACTTTGGACATCCAATGAATAATCCCAATAATTGATCATCAACTAATTTTGTCATAAATGAAAGATTCAATCTTTTGACAAATTGCCTATAATCCCAATGTGTTTGATCTCTAGGTATTGACATGACTTGTTTGATTAGTTTAAATGAGATATCATTTTGCATATTAGGACGGAACCATAAGATTTCGATGATTAAATCAGCAATCTCTTTACAAACAGTTAATAAATTAAAGAGATCTTTTCTATCCAAATGATGAAATACTTGTAATAAAATTTCAGTAGGCAATCGTAATAGTGAATCTTTTGGCACCAATTGCAATTCATCATCAGTTTCATCATCAACTTCTTCATGTTTGCCATATAAGCTAGATCCTTGTTTAGGAATTCGCTTCATGCTAGACAATCTCCTCTTTACTATAAGAGATCTCTTCAATTCTTCATAATCACTATTCTCATTATCCATTAGAAAGTCGTTAGTGTGACGGTTCATAACCGCGCCAGTTGTTGCATGTCTCTTGTTTGAACCTCCAACTTCAGGTAGCTTGGTTGGACTATTATTTGAATATTCCTCTAGACTAGTGGGCGAACTCATTTTATTATTAGTAATTAGACAATTGCAATCAGGTGGTGATGTCTCTCTTCTTCTTTTACTTTTGAAATGATTGAGTGGGGGAGGGAGGGTTGCTTCGGGGGTATTGTTACAAAAAAGTCGTTAGACGGAAGCTAATGAAACAAACAACAGCTTGTTGATTGGTTGATGTATTGATAATTTTACAACGTTTTAACCTTTTTGAAATGGTTTGACAAGATATATGTTATATGATCTCTGGTTGGAAAATTCAACACGTTAACCGATAAGCCCAAGAAAATATAAAAAAATATATTGTTGTGACTGGTGTGTGGTATGATTTTTCTCCAAAAGCTTCTAAGGATATTAGATGGAATTTGATAATATGCTATGTTAGCTAAAGGAATGTTACAACCTTCGCCTGTTATTTTTAAATCTTTGAATGATTTTTTGTAACAATAAAAACAAAAAAGGAAAAAGAAATTACCTTTGTATGTGTGTGCACCTTCTTTAATTTATTTTTGGGTGGAGGTTTGTTTGCCCTCTTCTTCCTTTGCCCTCTTTTTGCCTTTTCTGGTGGTCTCTATTCTTCTTTAGTGTTTATATAAAAATGAAAATGGCTGAACAGAAAAACAAAGTTCTTTTTTTTGAAGTGCACACGACTTGGTCCAGATTCTCTTAAACACTAAGAGTACAAGGATTTCTTATTGATATTTTAGGGAATTATACCAACAATGATGACCAAGTAATCAAAAATGCGGATATTTCTGGTGTATTAAGTGATTTTATAAATTTAAATTCTCAGAAAATAACTCTTAGATTTGAAAGGGTTTTATACCAGAATTTAACTTTTTGATATAGTAGTTTTTCCTAAAACGTTTGTCTCGTATTGTTTTCAAATATATTCTTCTTCCGATTCTTCAAATGTCTTGATTGTACTTTTTGATCTCTATATCTTTGCTCAACGATCATCTATGGATCTTGGATTGTGAGTAAGATCAATCACAAAATGGAATTATAAGTGAGATCAAATTATTCAAAAAAGGAATTTACAGTATCAATTTAATCAAAATAAAACTACCTGATTATACCAAACTATTTTTACCTAGTAATCTCAACTATGAACACCTAGATTCCTGGCCATTCCATTGACATATGCTGATTTTATCTGGGAGGTTTTGTCGTTTTTTTTTGCAACCACTTCTTCCTTTTTGGGGAGAAACACAAAGTCGTGTACTTCATCTCAATATCGCCCCATTACCAAGCCAGCAATAAAAAAAACATTGGTTTCAAATCTGTATCTAGATTTGTCTTGGAACTATCAAAGAGTATTATATACATTCATCACACAATGGCATCAGAGTTGCGGGCTTATATTGCTCAAGTGAATGCTTCTATAAAAAACCATGACTCTGATGTACTAAAGGACTGTCTAACTATAAACCCAAGGTTATCACAAGGTGAGGTTAGATCGAAGTTTCCAGAACCAAATGAATTTGATGTTTGTGACGTTCCAGAAAGATTCGTAGAGGTCATTAGGAACCATTTGAGGTTGATGAAGGCAATACATATTGAGAAATCTTTGAATTTAGCATTTGATACGTTGAATCAATTGGTACTTTCATTGCTACGTGCCTCGGAAAGAGAATCAAATTGGATTAATCCTGTATTATTGAATACTTGTGGTGAATTAATCTCAGTATATAAAGTGAAACAAATGCAAGACCCTGAAGATGTTTCAAGTTTTGAATTTCAAGATGTGACTGGAGAACATGTGAAGAAGAGTTGTTTGATGGTTTTGGCAGATACTCTTAAAAAAGGATATGCCACGACATTAAATGACAAATCAGCAGATAATAGTAAAAGAATAGATGTTTATTATTTTTTGGCTAATTTGATTAGAATTTATTTTAAATTAGGTAAACTTGAATTAGCGGAATCTGTTCAAACAGCCTTGAGGGATTCTACACTTGAATTGGTGGATATGAGAAGTTCAATTTCCAATAGAAAACATTCAATCATGTACTTGTATTATTCCGCATTATTGAAGCTAGATAAGGAAGATTATCTTGGCAGCGAAGCTGATTTAGACAAAGCTATGGACTTATTGAGTGATTATCAAGTAAAGAAAAATAAACAAACACAACAGATAATGATGATATTGTTACCTTTGAAGTTGTATAATCATGGAAAGTTACCTAGGAAGACTTTTTGGTTAAGATATCCTAATTTGAGGTTTATGTACCGAGATAATCTATTCAAAGCGATTACTGAAGGTAATTTGGCAAGATTTAATGAATGCATGAAAAAGTTTGAACGTATATTGTTAAAGAAACATCTATATATCTTGATGGAAAGATTAAGGATGTTTTGTCAATTAAGCTTAGTTAAGAAGACGTATAAGATTGTCAATGAATTTGAACCCAAGCATATTGTTGCGTTTAGTGCTTTTCAATTAGCATTTGAGTTCTCACAATATAACAAGAATAATGAAATAGAATTTGATTTTTCTCAAGATCATAGTTATAATACAAGTTTTGATGAGATTGAATGTATTCTAGTGAACTTGATTGCACAGAAGAGAATCAAAGGATATCTCAGTCATAGTAACAAGTGCATTGTGTTCTCTAAGGATCATCCATTTCCCCAGTTGGAATAGGATGGAAGTTGCATAACAACATCAGGAATCTACAAAAATATTACGTGCAATCCAATATTTATAGATTTTGTATATAATATAAATAAATA
>LQHL01001854.1:2175-12208 GCA_001655755.1 Hemisphaericaspora haegerdaliae
ATTTCAATTTCTTCTTCATCTGAAGATTCATCAGGAATTTCTGGAACGTGTAAGTTTTCAGCTGGTGGTACATCATCACCTTTTCCAACTGAAGAAGCAATTGTATTATCAATAACTGGAGATGGTTTTATGTATTCTTTGGTAGTTGCGGTTTCAACTTTTTGAGTAGTAGTTGTACTTGAGTCAGCACTGGAAGATAACGCCGATGATTCAACAGCGGACGATTCAATAATGGATGATTCAACAGTGGATGATTCAACAGTGGATGACTCAACAGACGATTGTTCAACCGTGGAAGGTTCAACTGTGGATTGTTCAACAGAGGAAGGTTCAACGGTGGATTGTTCAACAGTCGATCTTAATTTCTGTTCTTTGGAGGCCTCAACAACTGGTGATACAGTGCTTGACTCTCCTTCTAAGACAGATTTTTGTGACCGTTCGTCAAGAATAGATTGAACTTCTTCACTAAATGGCTTAAATGTGCTTGCTTCTTCATTTACAACAGATACTTTTATTTCGTCATTAACTTGTGGTACTACAGAAGGCGCCACTTCCTCTTCATGAACTTCTTCAACTTCTTCAACTTCTTCAACAACTTCAACAACTTCTTCGTGTTCTATTGGTGATACTTCCTCATCAACTTTTGGTGTTTCTTGCATAGTTGATTCAGTAGTTGATTCAGTAGTAGATTCTGTTGGACCTTTTTCAGGTTCTTCTTCTTCTTCCTCTTCTTCATGTTCCTCTACAACTTCAATAATTTCTTCCTCTACTACTTCATCGTCGTGTTCTTCTTCATCTGGTGGGGAAGATGTATCCTTTTGGTTCTCGACAACAGTTTCGTTATGATCAGGGACAACAATTTGTTCTTCAAAGTGTGGTATTTCAACTGATTCGGACAGCTTAATTGATTCAACTATAGAAGTGGATGATTCTTGCTCTACTTTTATCGACGACGATTTCTCTTCAGATACAACTGATGATCCTTGTGATACAGATTGAAGACTAGGAGAAGAAGCAATATCAGTTGATTGGGAAATTTCAACTCTACCTGGAGGAGTAACTGCTTGAGGTATACTATCCTTAATAATTGAAAGTTCAAGATAATTTTCCGTTTCATTGAATAAAGATTCGCTTTTGAAGTCAGATTTCTTGGTAAGTTCTCCAATATCTTTGGTAACAACAGTAACTCTATCATTCAAAGTAGTAGCAGCTGCCGTAGTAGCAGCTTCCTTGGCAGCTTCCGTGTCACTAGTACTAATAGTAGTAGTTTCCACTTCAACAGTGCTGGAATCTTCATTCCATTCATCCATGGTAAAGTATTGTTTAGTTTTATCATCACCATCAATATTTTCACCATTAATTTTTTCCTTTATAAATTCAATACCTTGATGTCCATATTTGATAGCGTATTCTTCAACAATTTCATAAGTTCTTTTACCGTATTCAATACCAACTTTTCCATATTGTAAACCTAATTTTTGAGAATGATCCAATAATCCGTCCAATTCTCCATTCTCATGTGCTGTTTGAATTCCTACTCCGACAATGACAACCAACATAATCATAAACAAATAATGGAATAATGTACCAATGACTGATGATGTGGCATTATCATAACTGCGAGGAATTTTAAATACATGTAAAGTATTTGCCGCACTACCAGTAGCTAATTTAGTTCCATTAGGTGAAAATGCAACACTTGTAATGGCAAAATCATGTAAATTTTTAAAAGTATTTATAACTTCAAATGTTGATAATTTGATTAAAGTTAAAGTCAAATCATTACCAACAACAGCAATTAAATCTCTAGTTATAGCGATATCTAATGCAACTATATTATTGAACTTTTTCGTGATGATTTTTGATTTTATAAGTTTATTAGTCTTGATATTATATTTTAATAATGTTGCACCCTTACCACCACGTACACTTGCAGTTATAATTATTTCATTTTCATTAATAAATTTCAATTTGGATAGTAAATATTTTTTCAATTTATTTTCAATATTTGGAATTTTCATGGTGGTTGAAATTAGAGAACCATTGGAAGTAGATACAGTGTCAATTGAAGATGAAGTAATAAAACATAATGTCTTACCACCGTCACCAGGACTCAATGCTAGATCTTTTATCTCAACTGCTGTTTCTGGTTTATATTTATATTTCAATTCCAACAGGTCAGGGTTGAATACATAAAGGGTAGATGGAACTGTTGATGTTAAAAGACAAGCCAAAGAATCATCATGTGATACTCTTATAACTTTAGGATAATCACCTGCATCAGGAAGGATTTCTTCTTCAAATTGGGCAGCATCAACAAACCTTAAATGTTCATCTTTAGTATAAACATATTTTCTAACGTTATTATTAATATTCATTTGAGAAATCAATTGAGAACTTTGATTACATCCAATTATAACATTAAATTCTGATTCTTCATCTAATTTGCAAGTATCAAGACATTGGGGTGAATCTTCATTTGAAGGTAAAGTGATTTCTCTAAACCTTTGTAGTCTTCTATTTGGATCAGGAACTTTAAAACTACATTTAATAGCAGTGATTTTATTTGGTACTCCATGTTTACCTTCCCCTCCACCACCAGCAACTAATACAGTTTTATTGTCAATGAATTTAGTGCCTAGAATTGGATAACCAACATTGATTTTTGCTGATTGCTTTAGAGACATTTCTCTCTCTCTTTCTCTTTCTCTCTCCTATTCCTTCTATGTTAACTTTGTTAAAACAATGAACAAATGATAAATGGTTGTTAAAAAAAATAGACCCAACAGCCACTCGCTCGCTCGATCTCTTTCGCTCGCTGTCTCTCTGTTTCTCTCGCTGTCTTAAATTTTTTTCACCACCGGAAAAACAAAAAAGAAGAAGAATCGGTTAGAACACGTAACATACTTTTTTTCACTCTTTCACTCTTTCACTTTCACTCTCTGTCTCTCTTTGTAACAGAAGAAGGAAGATGTCGTCTTGTTTGATCTGATCACGTGAACAGATGTCGTAGAAACACTTTTGAGACATTCCATTCTGAACCCACACCTCACCTCATCGGAATGGCGATGATCAACACTCACACCACACGACCACAACCACCATCCAACCAACCACCAAGGAAAGTTTTATCTGTCAGGGAGGTTACTTTTATTTTTTTTTTGCAAGGGGAGTGATGGATAAATGTATACTATCTATCCTGTCACATGTGGTACATGGATATGTAGGTAATCGTGCAATGGTATTTCCATTGCAATATAATGGATGGGATGTAGATGCATTGAATACAACTAATTATTCAAATCATCCTGGATATGGGTCTTTTACTGGATCTTCATCTCTGTCTGATTTAGTTAGTGATATTATAACGGGACTTACAAAAATTGTTGAATTTAATCATTATGATATTATTTTAATTGGATATACACCTAATCCTGATGTTCTACAAGTTATTAAAAATCATATGTTTAAAATCATGGAAAGCACTACACAACCACCACCAATTTGGATAGTTGATCCTGTTCTTGGAGATCATGGTCGGTTATATGTTTCTGAAAATGTAATACCTGTATATAAGGAGATATTTACTAGTGGAAATGTTTCATTAACTACACCTAATCAATTCGAATTTGAAACTTTAAGTGGAGTTAAAATTTATAGTTGGAATGATTTACAAATGGCAATTGAGAAGTTCAATGAATTATATAAGGTTGATAATCTTGTAATTTCATCAGTACTTATAGAAGGAGGATTATATTGTGTAACAAATTGCAAAGAAACCAAAAAGACGTTTTATTTACCAATAAAACAAATACAATGTAATTTTAATGGATCTGGTGATTTATTTACCGGTATATTGGCAAATGCATATTATAATAATGATTATAGAATAACTCCGGAAATGATATCGGATACAGTGACTAAATTACATAAAATTCTTGAATTTAGTTATCAAGATGAAATCAATCAAACCAACCAAGAGAAAGTGACGTTGGTGAAAGATATTCGAGTAATAGCTGCAAAACAGTTTTTACTAGAGGATTACACTTTGGAATTAATAGATGATATTGTTTATTTATAGAAGCACGATCTTGTACAGCAAGTAAATGTATTTAACGTTTGTATAGTGTCTAATTTGAACAGAATTGGTAGTCATATGTTATTACCCCACATTTTTCACTACAAAAAAGTTAAACTTCCCAACAAACTTTGCCAAATAGAAGTGAGACAGTACATGTCAACTTCTTCTACGCCCCCTCTTTCCATCGGGTGATCTTGCCATCGTAGTGTGCAGCACTATCTTTTCTTTCCAAACTACTTAACAATAACGATCACTTTTTAGGGCGTTAGAAAGTTACATGTTACATTTGCTCTCCTTTCACTCTATAGCATAGAGGCTGATAGAGACTGATAGAAACTTAGTTGTTCTCGGAAATACCCTGTCTTAGTGACAGAATTCACTTTTCCACGATCTTCTTTGTCATATTTTCGTGTATAACCTTATATCTCTCAGGCAATGTTACCAAATGAACCAGATCTACGGTTGTAACCAATAATAATATTCTCTCTTCTCCAAACACAGTAACCAAGACACACGCCCCCATACATACAAAAAAAAAATCATCAAGCCCAGAAGAAAAAAAACGACGATCAAAAGTTTAAATGACCTTATCTTCAGATTGCTTTCGTTCTTAGAAAGATAAGACATTACACATTACACCTTTTTTTACATACATTACTAGATATATATAAGCAGAACTTGATAACATAATTTACAGAATAACAAAGGGTTTACTGATTTATTCATGAAACATAAACAGAAGGAATCAAAACGTGGCTTGCGTTGCACTTGGTGCACTCGATTGCCATCGTACATGATATGGTTGATTTTGATTCCAATATTAGTCATAATCACCAAACACCGAGAAATCCTTGAGAAGATCCAACTGGTCAGTGCCGTCGCCAATATACTTCCAGCATTTCTTAAATCAGAAAGTGGTGTCGAGGATGATGGTGCAGATATGTTCCAATTGAAACATATTTTCCATCATGGTACTGGTCCTAAGAGTTATAAATTGCATAGAAGATTAGATATCACTCCAGAATATATATCGAAACATTCAAATTTCTTTACGAGTTTAACTGAAGATTTACAAGGAACGGAAGAAGACCTGATCAATGTTGAAGATTTTGATGAAGTTTATAAACAGATGGATTGGCCAAAAATACATGGGGGCAAGAATCCATTCACAATACAACTTCCAATGAAGAAACATCAAGGGATATCTACCCGGTTAAAACACCGTCATGAACCTGACTTTATCCGTTCGTATATTTCATATGCTGCCAGGGCAGGAAGAGGAACAAGTGGAGGAGCAGCAGCTGCCCTAGACATGATTAATTTAGATTGGATTGATGAAGAAATCAAAATCCCCAATATTACTGATCGTGATACGATTATTTCATTGGCTACCATTTCATCGAATGCATATACACGATTCCCCCAGAATAATGATGAAAAGAAGGATTCAGATTGGATTGATTTGATTGATTATGAACCTGATGAAAATAATTTTGATGTTAATTTCGGTTGGGAAGATGTTGGGTTAAGAGGTCATGTGTTTGTCAGTAGAGATAATAAAACTATCGTGATTGGGATCAAGGGGACTTCAGGTGCCGGATTGCCTGGTGGTGGAAGTGATGAGACTGCAATTAATGATAAATTGAATGATAATTTATTATTTTCTTGTTGTTGTGCCCGAGTGGGATATATGTGGACAACGGTATGTGATTGTTATAAAAAGACATATACATGTAATCAAGATTGCCTTGAAAAGGAGTTAATGAAAGAAGATAGATATTATATGGCAGTTTTGGAATTATATAATAATATCACGGCAATTTACCCGCCGGAAAAGCATGATATTTGGGTTACTGGCCATTCATTAGGTGGTGCACTTGCATCATTATTAGGTAGGACTTTTGGATTACCAACAGTTGCATTTGAGGCTCCTGGTGAAATGTTAGCCACCAGAAGATTACATTTACCTTCACCACCGGGGATTCCGCATTATTTAGAGAATATTTGGCATTTTGGTAATACTGCTGATCCAATCTATATGGGGGTTTGTAATGGTGCTTCAAGTACTTGTAATGCCGCCGGTTATGCCATGGAAACAGCTTGTCATACTGGATTACAATGCGTCTATGACGTAGTTAGTGATTTGGGTTGGAGAGTCAATATGTTAAATCATAGAATTCATACCGTTATTGATGATGTGATTATGGTTTATAATAACACTCCTAAATGTGTCGAACAACCACCATGTCGTGATTGCTTTAATTGGAGATTTGTTGCCCATGATGATGACGAGGACGATGAACCTGATTTACCCAATCCATTGAAACCATTACCACCACCAAGAAAGAAAAAGAGTTCCACTTCGAGTTCGTTAGGTAGTAGTAGTACCAACCAACTTCAGACAAGGACTGATTCTTTAGATGTTCCTACGTCAAGTGAACCAAGTGAAGATCAGCCACCAGAAAAGTGTTTAAAGAGAACATGGTATGGTTGGTGCATTGAATGGGGACATGAAGGAGACGATGAAAATGATGGTGATGATGATAAGAAGGACAAGTAGAAGGAGAAGGAGAAGAGGTTATGATTTATTAGATTTTGGGATTGGGGCTTTTGCTACAAGAGAGCCCTCATTGGGTAGATTTTGGAAATTTTATACAAATGAATGAAAATTACTAGGATTGTTTTTCATTAAATAAAGCATTTATATATTGATAGTATGTTATTCGTTCAATTGATGTGATTTTACTGTAGAAAGCGAATGTCACGTTACTGCTCTACTTTTTTTAAAGTTGCAGATATTGACGATGTTTTGCAGTAATTTGTAGAATGACGAAAATCAAAAAAACCATTGTTAACAAACGAATGAAATTACGAAACAGAATTAACCTTACGAAAACCGGTTTCAACGGGAGTAGCTATTCCTCAATTTCAGTACAAATGCAAATGAAACGGAGATGACTGCAAGATAAATATCAAGACCGTTAATCATAGGCTTTCCAATAGACTTTTAGTCTATTTATCTTGCCTAATTGGGTAATGCAATTGGGAGGGATTGAACAAAACGAGATAAAACAATAACAGTTAGGGTTATGTGCAGTATACCAATTTCAGTTTGTTTATTTGTGCACACTTACACTACCTATATCTCACAATCCCTCTATTGCCTCGGATATGTAACTTTCTTTATTGACGATTTCTTCTATACAGCCCACTCCGTTCGGTCCATTGCATCAATGCATCAATGCATCAATGGGGGGCAGTGATGTTAAAAAGTAATTGCATGATTGAACATGTTATATTGGAAGTAATAGCTAGATACTTTAAAATATTTCTGTCTAGGGAAATATTAAGAGCCCGACCCCCTCCCCCATCCCCCATCCTCATAGTAGCAACCCAGCAGAGTTACTCATCCATCATTAAGGTTTTAATAGTTTGTAGTTTGAGTTTTTTGATGTAAATGAAATTTTCTCTTAAAAAGACAAAAAAATAAACAAAGCAATTTAAAGCAACCACAAAACAAGTTGAACAAGAAACACAACAGGAAGATAGAAGAGTTAGTGTGTGTGTGTGTATGAAAAGGAAAATAATATATACCTATATTAGAATCAATACATAATAAAGGACTTGTAACCCTTCTAACAATAAAACCTTCTTTTTTTGTTTCTTTCTTTCACTCTAAATTAAATAACAAACAAACAAACAAACAAACAAACAAACAAATAAAAAAAAAGTCATCAATTCCTTCCATCCCCTTTTTTTAAAAATAGTCTGTTTTCTTGGAATTGTATCAATTGAATATAATTAAGTATCTACATATACAACTACCATATCACAATTATACTTACAAAGTAGCCAACCGTTCACTCACTCACTTACTTACCTCCCTCCCCCCTTCGCAACAAACAAACAAACAAACAATAATAAGAACAAATGAGAGTTTTTCACACATTTTTGAATCTATTATTTTTAGGAGGTGCAATTGTATTTTTAACTTTGATAGTATTGACAGGGTCATTTGATAATGGCAACTTTCAAAGATTCTATTGGATTAAAGGAGACACTACAGGTATTCCAAATGCACCGGCTGATAGTAGTGTATGGACATTCTGGGGTGTATGTGCCGAAAAAGATTTCAAGAATTGTATATTAGGTCCAGCATTCCCAATTTCTCCAGTTGATAATTTCCATACTAGAACCAATGTTCCACATAAGTTTATTGATGATAGAGACACCTTCTATTATTTGAGTAGATTTGCATTTGCCTTTGCCTTGTTGGCCTTGGGATTTGCTGGTTTGGCATTTATTATTGATATTTTGGGATTCTGTTTTGAAGCAATTGATAAAGTTGTTGTATTTTTAATTTCAATTGCTTTGTTCTTTTATACTGGATTTGCATCTATGCAAACTGCCGTGGTTGTCTTGGCCCAGAATGCCTTTGATAATGTTGATAAAAGTTCAAAAATTGGTCCTTCAGCCATGGGGTTCCTTTGGGCTGGGTTTACTTGTTTAGTGGTTTGTTTTGTGTTAACTTTTAGTTCCAATATTGCTCGTTCTTACAGAAACCATATGGCTAAAGTCAAAGGTGAAAGCGGTGAAGAAGGAGATATTGCTGGTGCTGCTGGTGATGAATCTTCATTCACAAGAGCTGCTCCTGCTCCTGAACCTAAAGAAGGTGAACATACTGGTGGTATTAGATTCTTTAAGATTAAGAGAAATCACAAGACTACTACTTCCGATGAAGAATCAGTATAACCCCTTTTGTTCATAGTTTAACCCTACTACCTACCCTACTACCTACAACCCACCACTACATACCTAGGTCCTCCCCCCTCCCCTCCCACCATTAATCCTCACGATTCATTGTCATTATTAACATCCAATTGACTTTCAAAAACTTTCTAAAACAAACAATTTCCAATGGAGAATATTCTAATTTAAAAAAGAACCTGATTGTATTTTGGAATTTTGTCTTTTTTTCTTTCTTTCTTCCTTCGATTTTTCGATATTTTGTGTGTCCACCATTGCTCGTTGCTCGTTGCTCGTTGTTTGTTGTTCGTTACCTTTTCTATATTTTATTCACGTTAATATACCTTTTATTATTTTTTTTACTTATCTTTTATTATATTATATGTATCTCTACTTTATTAAATAATATACATGTCAAAGTCAAAATTTTGTATTTCTAGAGTCGATTGAAAACGATTGAAAAAACCCAATGAAGTGATTCTGCCGCATGGAAGAAGAAGAAAAAAAATTGATAGAAGAAACTGCGTAGGCGCATTTTTTATTATAATTCCGACCGAGATTCTTCTCCCCCCGAGTAAAAAAATTATTAATGGGTGACGGAAAGTCGACCTAGGTCAAGCGAGCTCTCACTAGTGAGTTAAAATCAATAAAATACCCCAATACAAAACTTTATGATATCATGTGTAGCTCTATATAGTATAAATTGGTGTTGCATCCAAGAGAGGGAGGGCGACGTGGTATCGACTTTCACTTTCGAATTAACGGTTTCGACGTTAATTTATTAATCAATAGCTGGATCTTTATCTGTTATCTAACTTTTATGGTTATTTTTTCTTTTGGCTCGTTGGTGAGGTCAAGCTCGGTTGACCTAGGTCGACATCATACTACTACTTCTGACCCGTTAATGAATCGACAATATTCTTCTAATTCATTTAATTACCCAATTACTTTGATAATAGGGAATTTGTTTGATTGAATTGAATTTAATTAATATTTCCCAACTCCAATTTTTCATTTTGGACTGAGAGACTGCGCCTTATACCACCACCCCATATTCAAATTCAAACCTGAGCCTTAGTGAGAGTACATGACATGTAATACTCTCCCCCCAAGAAAAAACTGGCTTTTTTAAGCGTGATGTATAACGGTCCGCGGTATTTTCGTCGTCCCCAGGACCATGTTAAAAAAATAGAAAACGAAAAAGAA
>LQHL01001854.1:12228-36578 GCA_001655755.1 Hemisphaericaspora haegerdaliae
ACTTATCTTTTATTATATTATATGTATCTCTACTTTATTAAATAATATACATGTCAAAGTTCAAAATTTGTATTTAATTACAATTTAACTTGTTCCAGGAAGACGACGATTGAAAGCGATAAAACCAAAGTGATTCTGCCGCATGGAAGAAGAAGAAAAAAAATTGATAGAAGAAACTGCGTAGGCGCATTTTTATTATAATTCCGACCGAGATTCTTCTCCCCCCGAGTAAAAAAAATACTAACGGTGACGTAAAGTCGACGTAGGTCAAGCGAGCTCTCACTAGTGAGCTAAATTCAAAAAAAAAATACTCCAAAACAAAAATTTATGATATCATGTGTAAGTTCTATATTGTATAAGTGGGTGCAGCATCCAAGAGAGGGAGGGCGATGGCGATGTGGTTTTACGTTCGAATAATTATTTCTAAACGGTTTCGACGTTCATTTGGTCAATCAATGGCTGGATCTTTATCTGTTATCTAACTTTTATGGTTATTTTTTCTTTTGGCTCGTTGGTGAGGACAAGCTCGGTTGACCTACGTCGACATCATATCTATTTCTGACCTGTTAATGAATCTACATAATTCTTCTAATTCATTTAATTGCCCAATTACTTTGATAATGGGGAATTTGATTGATTGATTGAATTTAATTAATATTTCCCAACTCCAATTTTTCATTTTGGACTGAGAGACTGCGCCCTATACCACCCCCGTATTGAAACCTGAGCCTTAGTGAGAGGACATGACATGTAATACTCCCCCCCAAGAAAAAAAACTAGGGCTTTTTTAAGCGTGATATATAACGGTCCGCGGTATTTTCGTCGTCCCCAGGACCATGTTAAAAAAATAGAAAACGAAAAAGAAAAAGAAATTGGAGAAAAAATGGCTGCGAATTGGAATACCTTTGCATCGCCCCATAATACCCTGTGAATTTGGGGCCAAACGAGGGGGATGGGGATGGGGACGAAGAGGACGCCTATCACTGTATATAAAATGTAAGGAAGAAAATCATAAAAAGAAAAACATGATTGAGCAATCACACAAAGGTGTTAAGAAAAAAAAAGAAATAATAGTAATTAACCATACCAATAATGAAGATATATTAACCATGTGACAACTCAGAAAAATAACCGGGTATAAGTACATTTGAAAACACTTCGAACCATCCTTGGGTGAGGTTACTTCCATTGGGAGGTGAAGCGAATCGTTGAATTCTGTTTGCTTAAAGGAGCACAAGGCTAATATCCGGATACTTAGGATCTTGGTTAAAACCTACATATGCGCCAAAAAAAAAGAGTGTGTCCAATAAGATTGCTATGAGTTTCGGATGTAGTGGCTTTTTTTTGTGGCCTAAGGGGAACGGTTTTGATCCCGAAAACAATTAGAAGCATCATTAATTTTTTTTTTATATTGGGGGAGGAGGGACAATACTTTTAAATCCGATAACTTTTTCCATGATGTTGACGAAAGAAAGATGTCTCAGTTGTAAAGTAGTATAAACTATATTAGACGATGGAAATCGTCCTTCGTCATTTAAAAAAAGACCCAATGGAAATTTCTGTGAATTGGTTTTCTAGAAGAACCGAAAGGAAAAAAAAAACTGTCTTGGAAACTAATTATAAAACAATGAAACGTTGAATCTTTTCAAAAGGTAAAGTTTTTAATTTAAGTTGATTAGTAAACTGTCATTTATCATACGATGTAATAAAAGGCTCTCTTAAAATTTTCGTCGTAATAAAGGTTATTTTATCTGTGTGGTAATGTGGGTTTTATTGGTTATTGCTTTCTCCACAATTAAAATGTTACATGGAGAAATTTTATGATTCCATTTTTTTTGTCTTGCTTAAAGTCTGCAAAATTTGTAAAAAAAAAAACACCCCACTGCCAACACTTCCATTTTACATCATAACGTTTATTGTATGCCTTGATTCACTGTAGGAATGTCATGTGACTTGGAAGGTGGATGTATGAGAAATGTAACAAATGTGTTCCCAATCATCATGTAATTAAAAGAAATGCAAAGAAAAATCATTTAAACTTCTTCGATTCCTGTGCCTACCGTAGGGAATATTCCGAAATTCCGATTATTTATTTTTTGTGCAAGAAAAAAAAAAAGCAAAATCAAACAATTACGTAATTGGGTCTTCTGAATTTTCAAAGATTATTATTAGTGATGAATCATGACCAGATGAAGTGATGCAACAAAAAATATATTGTAAACAACATAAAAAGTAATGATATGCTCAGTTTAACTATTGTTAGAAATGTGATAATAAAAACAAAAAGAAAATCAATGATTCCTACTTGATTGAAATCAAAAAAGAAAAAACTTAAAACAAACCTGAAAATCCAATTTTTATTTTAATTAAAAATGCGTTAAAAAAAATCGTTTTTTTTTCTTTGCTCTCTCTCACTATTTCTCACTATTTTCTCTCACTATTTCTCTCTTGCTCTCGCCCTGTGACTGCGATTAGTCTCCCCCCGATTTATTTTTTAACTGTTAGAAACTCTCACTAACTTTCTTATTAAAATTATATAACAAACCACGAGTTAATCTTTCCCACGAGTTATCAGGATATATTAATATACTACATTACCAGTTACCAGCCCCCCCTCCCCACCACACACACTTCACAACAGACTATCAGTACTACAATTTATTATTGTTCAATTTAGACACTGAATCAACTCTTAACAATAGGAGAAAGTGAGAAAGACAAGAGAGACACAGAGAGAGAAACCTTACAATAATTTCATCGGTATTTATATTTTTTAATTCCCACAACTTTTTCAATTAACAAAAAGTTCATACATTCAATCCCCCCTCCCCTTTAAAGAATAATTTCATTTACTCATCATAAACTCACTTGTTTTGCTTGATCATATTATTTCCCATTTATTCCATTTTACGCAATCCCACGGCACCTCAACTACTACTACCACGACTACCACTACTACCACTACTACCACTACTACCAACCATAACCATACCCATAACCGTTCAACCACGATGCCATTAGCAAAAGTACGTTCCCATCATCATATTAGGAACATCTTCAAGAAAGATACAACCCCTGATAAAGAATCCAATCCAAGTGATCCTGTGTCCGCTTCATCTTCTCATGTGGGGCTTTCGAAATTATTTCATCACAATAAAGGTGAATCTTCTCCAGATGATGGTTCTTTCCCACCACCACCCCCTTCTAGATCAGCAACTTTCTCCTTAAGAAGACACAATTCAAATCCTATTAGATTGAGAAGTAATTCTGAACATATACCGTCAGCACCAGCCTCACCATTACCACGTAATAATACTCATCAGCATCACCACCACCACCACCATAACAATGAAACTCATAAACAACCCATTCCTAGTCATCCCAAAAAATTAACCAGGGCTGAAACTTTTGCTCATGTACAACTGATTAATACTAAGAATGCTGCCCAACAACAATTACGTAATAGCAGATTACCAAGTCAATCGACAACACCAACTAATGCTCATCCTGAAAAAATCGTATATAATCCATATGGATTAAACAAGGATGCTGCAGCCGATGGACCCAAAAATACCAGTTTTTATCTTTCAGGTATTAGTGATGGCGAAAGAGTATTGGCAAACCCAGTCGCTGATCCAAATGATTTTTTACCTGATGAATTAAAACAAGAACATATTAATTTATTAGAAAATTTTGATATTGATGTTGGAAATAAGAAATTAGGATCAGGGGGATCATCAGATGTTAGAATTATAAGTTCAATTAAAAATAAAAAATCTTTATTTGCATTGAAAAGATTTACATTGTTGACCAAGGAAACTGATGAAGATTTTTATAAACGGGTTCTGACTGAATATGTCATTCATAGACGTGCTGCTGTTTGTCGTCATATTGTAGATACTATTTCATTAGTTAGAATTCAAAGTCAAACTAATTTGTCAAGAGGCTGGGGGATTATTTTGGAATTTTGCGGAGGTGGAGATTTATTCTCAATGATTGTTAAAGCCGGTTGGAAACGGGCCCCGATTGTTGAAAAATATTGTTTATTCAAACAAGTTGCATATGGGTTGAAGTTTTTACATGATAATGATATCGTCCATCGTGATATAAAACCAGAAAATGTCTTACTTGATAGTAATGGGTTAGCTAAACTTTGCGATTTTGGTGTGAGTGCCTATGGTCATACTATACCTGGTGATTTTACCAGTGAACTCTATCTCTCATCATCATATGTTGGTTCACCTCCATATTCACCACCAGAAGTTATGATTCTTAAAGACAAATCTCATGCTCATGCCAAAGAGTTTGCATACAATTCATTTAAAATGGATCATTGGGGGTTAGGTATGTTATTATTTTGTCTTATCTATAGTGGTGTCCCATTCCAACATGCATCACCTAATGATCCAGCTTATCGTGATTATAATTTTAGTCATAAGAGATTCTGTAGTGATCATCACACATTCAAGAATAATGTTGGATTTCCTAAAGGTCCAGGTTCAGAATTTAAATTGGCAGCTAAATTTGAAAGTACTGGTGCTTCAAGAGTAGCTTGGAAATTATGTGATCCATCTGCTGAAACAAGATATGATTTAGATTTATTATTCAAAGATCCTTGGTTTCAAAGTTTGGAGATGTGTGTATATGAACATGAAGATCAGGATGTAAAACCATTTGTATTACCCGGAACCGGTGAAAACCCCAATATTTTACCAGGACAATCATCAGGATATTCTTCTAATCCAGGATCTCAGGCTCCTTCTAGAGTTGGAACAATTAATGCCACTAAGGATCATGCAGAGTTTAATACTCCAGTAAGAAGTATGTTAGATTTAGATGATAACAAAAAGGTGGCACCGCCATCAACACCTAAAGCATGTCAGCAACCTCATGACATTCCGATTGGTACAACAACCAACAATACTCCAATACCCCATAGTGTGTTCTTACACCATAATCCTGAGCTTGAGACCGAGTTAAGAGGAATAACAAGTAGTGTTCCATTGCCCACCAAAGTAAAGTCAATGTTGGACTTTAGTACCCAAGGACAATCTCCACCTCCTCCTCCTGCTGCTCTTCCTCATGGGGTAGCGGGTACACCTACTCCATCAACACAACCAGGAAGTCAAATTGTCAGTGGAGTGACTACTCCTGCCTCACCATCCCGAAGCTCATTAGTTTCCACTCCCTTGGATTTAAACCTTGGAAGTCCGATTAATGGAAGTTTGCCGGCGGTAGAGGAAGTTTTCCTTGAACATTTGAAAGAAGAAGATGAAGAGGAAAACATTGAATCTCCACTTCCTACAACATTTGAGGAGATTGAACCGGTGCCGCAACCGCAACCAGTGAAGGAAGAAGTGAAGGACGAAGTGAAGGAAGAAGTGAAGGAAGAAGTGAAGGAAGAAATGAAGGAAGAAATGAAGGAAGAAGTTAAGGAAGAAGTTAAGGAAGAAGTGAAGGAAGAAGTTAAGCAAGAAGTTAAGGAAGAAGTTAAGCAAGAAGTGAAGGAAGAAGCGAAGGAAGAAGTGAATGAAGAAGTAAAACCTGATGGCGTTCATACTCCAGAGATACAGGTAGGATCCGGTGATCAGTATTCACCAATCAACGCAAAGCCAAATTCAATTAAAAGTTCCCCTGAATCTAATAAACTTCTACTTAGATCTCCCAAACCACAATATGCAACTTCTCCAAGAGAATCAGCATCCAAAGATTCTACCAATTTCGATTCTTTTACTCTTTCATCAAGAGAGTCTCAAACAAAATTGAAAATTGATACTTCAATTGAGTCAGCTAAATCTGATGTACACCTGATTTTCCCATTGGAACAATTTGGAGCTGATATTGAAAGTACTCAACTTCAAAGAAATATATCTGCATCATCATTGAATTATGAACGGGTCTTGGGATCTCACCCTGAAACTCCAATAACTCCTAGTATTACTGGATTAGATTTGGAACCTAAGAAATTTAAATTGCCCGAGGATTTGAAATTGGAGAAGGATGGTATGTGTGAATTGGGATATAAGATTAAGAAACATCACCATACTGAGGTGAGCAATGTTGCTGTTAGTGGAAGTAGCGGAAGTTATAATAGAAGAAGATGATTGTGCTTGCTTTTTTTGAATAAAATATATGATGTACGTTTGTTTTATGTATCTATATACGTGTTTAAATATTTTCTCTAGCTATATATCTTATATGTTTGTATTTCAAGAATAGAGATGCGAATGACAGAGTGATACTTGAGATGTCTGTATAGTAGTGGAATTTAGGTAATCTGGAGGATGTCACGAATTGGCAAGGAAAACATAGCTGAACCTATTTGAAGTTGTCTCTTGTGACCGGGATTGCTCTATGAGTATACTATGCACTCGTTTGCGTATATACAATTGGGGGACACTTAAAGCAACATTATGAGATTTCACGTATCTCATCCTCTTCATGCACTTACTCATGTGAGGGGGGCATGCCTTCTGAAAGTACAAACTACAAGACTCACCAAAGTCAAGGAATAAAAGTCGATCTACATCTACTGATTTTTAAAAACCATTAGACAGGTTATTTTACAATAGAGACTCTCCTTAAATAATCAAATTAAATCACGTAAATGTACATTAGGTTGTTAATAGAATTCCAATATAAAACCCTTAATGAATGAAAAATGAAAAATAACAAATTTTATATAAATATTAAACTGTTGTATGTGTATACTTTTCTTATTAATCCATTTAAGCTTCAATAGAAACTCTACCCTTAGGGTTGGTAACCTTAACACCGAACTTCTTAGCCTTGGCAACAATTTCAACTCTGTTCTTAGCAGAAACATTGTGAGCAATTTCAGCAGCGTAAGACTTAGTGTGTAATAATAAAACTTCTAAGTCCTTGACGTTCTTGACTAATAAGATCTTGTGACCAGATGGAGACATGTGCTTAGTCTTCTTGTTGGAACCATAACCAATAGATGGTTGAGGAATGGTACCTCTGAATCTTCTTCTGACACAAGAGTCAATACCCTTTTGCTTTCTCCAGTTTTCAGCAACTCTGTGGTATCTGTCAGAGTGATGTCTCTTGAACTTCTTGGTGTATTTCTTAACAATCTTTGGGTGTTGGATTGAAGCAGCCACTAAAAAGATGATAGTTAGTATAAAAGACTTTCATTATACAGTTTAATTGTTAGGATAGACCGGACTATTAATTAGTTTCTTTCTTCCTGTCATTTGTAGAGCTGGCAAAATTTGTATTGTATCGATGATCATTGAAAGTAAACTTTTGTTGTTGAATTTCTTGCAGTTATTTCATCACAATGGTTTAATCTCTGCGCTTTTAAAATAAAATCTAGGAAATGATATATGCTTTCATGTTGAGTTTTATACCATTATGATTCTGATAGAATATAATAGCTCCTGCCTTTAAAGTGCTCATGATTGTTGTTTCGTGAAGGGTCAAGTGAACTCCCCTACTCTCTGATTTCTAGATTAATACATATATTCAGTGTCAAGTGTAGTTGTCGTCGATCTAGTCTATCCTCTATTATCATTCATTTCAAACATACTTTTGATCTTGGTGTGTTCTACTAAAAAGAGACTGTAAAATAAGAAGAGGTATCAAATTTTTTTTGGGTTACCTCCAAACAGTATAGTTCAAAAAATTTTTCACAGTTTTGGCTGAGGGTTACTGTGAGGCTCACTTAACTATGATAGATGTCATGTAACCTGTAAAAAAACAATACTAATTGTTTTTGTCTCAAACTGTAAATCTTAGGTTTTTTTTCTATTTGTGCACGCACTAGTTAAAATTTCCGTTGACTATTGGTAGAAGCAAGAAAAACTGAAATCTGCATACGGAGTAGGGCAAAACCCTAATGGTACGCACGTGATACTTAAGTTGCCAAAACCGTTTAACAAAGTTTAATCAGTTTAAGAGTTTTTTCGCTAAAGGGTTTTGAGTTACTTTAGGAGAATGGGCATATTTACACATAGTTACTGTTCGAAACGTCATTTGAATGCGGATATAGTTGAATAGTTGAAAAATATTGACACATTAATTGTGAATCGTTAGATATAATGAACAATTTTTGTTAAATGAACTCAGCTGAAATGAGAGATTTTACAAGCCTTTGGAATAGGGTTAAGAGTGGTTTTAGCAATAACGAATGTTTACAGAAGATTGGTTTGAGTTGAACGGATAATGCGGCCAATCGGTGAAGTACCCGAAGACAATATCTGTATACTCTTTTGTCCAAAAAGAAAAGGTTTTCCCTGTGTGAAGAGCCAGTTGCTTGCCAACCGGTTGAAAATCGTACGGGTTCTTCGGATTCAAGAGGAAGGCGAAGTTGTAACTCCTTATCCATAAAATGTCGTAACCCCCTATATTTCAGGGCTATGAAATGTAAACCTTTGTAGCAATCTTCTCAGGTGTATTAGAATACAATTTTGAAGTTCGCTTTACCGGGAAATCCGAGCTTTCTACCTCTACTGATCTCGAAAATTATATGGGAACGTGAATTTTGGCCTAAAATTTTGCAACAAATTTGCACCAAAACTTCATTTAGAGCTTTTTTTTTCAATATTCCCAATTTTGTTAAATTCCTTATGCATAATTATATATACAGAAATATAACAAACAGAACACTTTTTAGAGGAAAAAGGTTCCATTATACCAATGCGACCAAAACCTCCACGAAGAATATGTTAATGTAGACTTTTTTTCTAGAATTTTAATCTGTATGTTTTGGTAAAATAGGATACCCACAATTGAACAAATGTATGGAAGAGAATAAACCCCTCCCCACGACTTCGTCGTAGCAGCCGAAGTTGATGTACAGCCATGAGGTATCGATTCACTTGGATCATTTGGAGCGGACTCAAATCAGGACTACAAATAAAAGATCGAAGGTCCCGATGAACCCGAAAAGGCTTTTACAATTCCCTTACATCTAAATCAATCATTTTTGAAACTCAACCTATTTCAACAACATACGGCAAAAATATCGCCTCGGTCTAAGATATAGAAAAGTCCCTGAGGTGTTTAACTTTCCAGGTTATTCCCCTAACAAAGGCGCATGTTCACAAGTTAGTGAAAATTCATATTGAATAAGGGCAAAAAAAAAAACTACTGAAAAGTTTGCAACCATTGAAATATCTTGGCTGGATATGTCAGACAAATAGTACATATACAATTGCTTTCTTTATTCCATTAAAATTATGATTGGCTTGGTAAGGAATCAAGGAATTTTTTTTAAAATGTCATCCCCTCTATAAAATTCTTGGAAATATCAAAGAACTTTGAAACGAATGTCTTGGCAAGAGAATAAGAAAGTGAACGCGTTCTCCGACATTTGTACTAGATCAGCAGCTATAATAAATCAATAGTTACAAGCAAGTGAGATACTTAAATCTTCTAAATTAATATATATTAAATATATAAGTATGCCGTTCTAATTTTACCTTTTTAAACCATTTTCTAATAATAATAATTACCCAATATAAAAAAAAAATAATACAATAAAATGGGGACGCTTATTCGTCATGTGCGTATCTTCTCTTGAGATGTGGCGATGAGCTTCCATCGACACCAAACCCATTTGAATCATATTTGTAGACGGCTAGATCTTGATGGTATGCCACAGGACAGGTTTCCTGCATCTCGTCCTCGTCATCGTCATCAATTTCGACGTCGTCTCCCTCTTCTTCACTATCATAATAATCGTCAATATCTTCGTCATCATCTTCATCATCTATGTCGTCATCGTCATCTTCGTCATCTTCATCATCATCTTCTATTTGATCAACAGTCTTGACGAAATGAGTCAACTTAGATTCAGTAGCATCATTCAAAGTGTTCTTCCCCATCAATTCAATCAATTGGCAATAATATAAATCCAACACATCTTTAGCATGACGTATCCCACAAGCTCCTTTATCTGTTTGTTGTTTTCCAGGAATAGTTCTCCAATCTACTCTATCCAAGAAATCCAACTCTAAACAGTTTAATTCTCCAAGGGCAACACCTCCAACTTTGGCATAATGTTCATTTGTATAAAAGAAATCTTCCATTGATTTTTGAGCTAACATGGTAGCAACGAGAAGGAAACGATGTACGGTCCAAGAATTTAATGTGAAATATGGTTGATATTGATGAGAAAGAAGGTCAATATAGTATATTGTTGTTAAGAGGGTTGCTGGATTGAAGTTATTAAACTTAACAAGACGAGTTAAATAAGTATGGGTTGAAATTGATGGTGGAGTTCTTGAATGATATCTTGTAAGTAAACTATTTGTAGATGAAGTAGTTGATGATGCAGGGGGATTTGATATTGATCTAGGAACTGATTTATCGTTTAATGTGATCAATGAATGTAACATTCTTGAAATAAGACTAATGATATCATCGATTGAACAATCCATAAATTCTAAAGGTAATGTCTTTTCTGATGTTGTTGGTGGGAGTCCAGACTCCTCAGATGGTATTTGTAAATGCTGTTTTTTGATTTTTGGGGATTGTATTTGATCTTTTGTTAATTTTGGTGATTCCTTTATTTGAATAGCAGGACTAATCTTATGAACATATTCTTTGAAATTTCTATAATTGTAATGTTTGTCATAAGGTATTTGTTGTATAAGTTTATGATTATTGTCTGGAATCAAATATTTCTGATAGATTTCCAACAGTTTGACTTTCCTTTGTTTATCTATTGATTCGAAATATAGTTGGTTACTTGTCAAGATGGATTTTACATGTGATGATCTAACGTATTTAGATAAGAATGGATCTGTCTCAAACAGTATCGGTTGTTGTTGTTGTTGCTGTGTTTGTTTCTTTTCTTCGTCTTCTTCTTCATCTTCTTCTTGTCCCGGTTGTTGCTGTTCTTGTTTCTTTGGGTAACGGTGTGGTGACAGTATGTATACACTTTTCAGATAAGGTAAACTATCAGCATTATCCGGCTGTTGTTGATATTGATGATTTGGTGAGCCTTTTAAAGACACAGCATGACTATGAGAACGAACACGTGGGCTATTCTTTGGAGTAGTCTGTGTAGAAGTAGCAGACATCTTAGGAGACAATGTATCAAACACTATATCATTCGGCAAATGGAATGGGGATCTTATGGCCTGTAAAAGACTCATTCAGACACTAAAAAACTTTTTTTTTGACTGACTGTCTGATTGTTTGTTAGAAAATTTCTTTTTATTTTTTTTTGAATATATCCAAATTAGTTAGCAACCTCCAACAACGAAATTGAAAATATGGGGCTGAAGTATCCTTTAAATAAGACGTATTGAGTATTGACTAGTATTGGAAATTGGTACTTGATGATATCCACATAAAACTAAAATAAATTCTATCCAGTAAAATTGATTTAGTTTGTGTTTTCGGGTAGAAACGTCAGTGAATATATAAATAGATAAATAATTTATATAAAGTTATAAATTCTTCTTTTGTAGATGCTTATTACACAAGAAATTGAACCCAGCTATTTGAACAGGCTTGGCAATAATTGAAAATGGGGTTAGCCAGAGGGCAAGTAAGGATGGATATAAGATTTGGTTTGTGATTAAAAATTTGACCTCTTGGCGTAGATGTAACACTTAAGTTCTTTTCCTTGGCAGATTCGAAAATATATCAAAGAGAAGGACTGGGCTTGGATATCTTTATATATATATATAAATATCTTTCTCTCTTCAAACGGGGATTCTCGTCCATTTAGGCGGGATTGTGTCAGATTATATATCTATATAGCCCATGTACACCCAACCTTATTGTCTTTTAATCATGGGGTAAAAATCAAAATTTGGCAATAATAAAATGTCGTTTCACTTTAAAAAATAAAAATAGCAACCACCATGTTTACTTTGTTCCCAAGAGCAGGTGCGCAGGTGCGCAGGGTAAGGGAAGAAAAAAACATAAAATGGAAAACGTGGGACGTTTGTTTTAAAATTAACTGTTGGCGAATGGATGTTTCCCGAGTATTTTTCACCGCCACGTGGATGGGAATTTTGCAGCCAAACACGTACACAAAACTTGAACTGATGTACACTACCTTAATATTCACCATATAAAATTAGATTTCACTTAGAACACGAATTAAACAATAGACCACACATTTACAATTTCATTTCACTTAAAAAGAAATCTTATTGTTTCTTGTTTCTTCACTGTGTAGCTTGACATGTGTGCTTTCTTATAAATGTTCTGCCGCTAGTGTTACTACTACACGTGGTAATAGAGATCATCTGTTGACCTACCTCGTTTATCTATAGGAATCTCCCATTCCCACGCCTTGAGGTAACACCTGTCAGACTCATTCCCCGCGGAGTGTAAAATCAACACTGTCATCCCGTTGTAGAAGATGACCTGGTCATATTCAAAACTGGAATTGGTGTCGCTTTAGAAAACTTAATGAAATTCCGTACTAACTTGATGGAACGAATCTGCGGCTACCTTTTTTAGGAAAGTTACTCTACTCTACTCTATTGAACAATTATTATTTATTTATTAGACTATGCCAATTACTTATTACGAGTGTTCAAACAATCATTGGAGACTTTTTTAAACAATACATTGGACGACATAAATATTTTATTGGATTATTAGATTGCAAAATATCCATAACCTTCATTGACACCAAGAATTGAGCCCCCTCCTTATAAATTGCTAGGTCATCCCCCCGCACACCGGGGCCATTTCAGTAATTTACAATATATTAAAACCACTACACATTTTCCCAAACCTCACAAGACCGACTGAGATTCCGAGGTCAAGAAAAGTCAATCTCGATTGTATCGGTCTCACAAACTTGAAAGCAACCATACACGACATCCGATTTAAGAAATCCTCTAAACATGAAACTGAATATTCTTTAAATTCCAAAAAATACTTCCCATAAAGGGTTATGATGCATAGTTACTTCTAGAACAAAAGTTTTCTGTTAAACCATATTGATTTCCTCAGCCTTGGAACAACTTGTTTCATCCATCTAAAGAACGTGTCCTTAAATATTTTCGAACCAAAGATTGTCACAGTTAAAACTTTAGATACCAACTGCCGATGTGGCAAGAGCGTTCTGAATCAGAAGAAATAAGCGAGCGATTGCAATATTATTGAGTTATTGCCTAATTTATAATCTTTGATAAGCTAATTTAAGGCACAAGTTAATAAATTTCTTAATTAAAAGTTTACTCTTTGTTCTATCAAAGATCTTTGTTTTGAATGAGGTTATATTTCTAAAAATTTGCTTTTAGTAAGTATAACCCACGAGGACTTACGATTTATATTATAGTTATCGTTTTGTGTTTCTTATTTAAATATATCGTATCGTATGAGGAAAAGAAAAGGGTCACATGTGTATTGATAACAAGCGAAAGTACTAATCTCAAAAATTGCATTGTATTCGCTTCGGGATCCAGTCCGAAAAGTTTTCATGATTAATTACTCATTAGTTTAAATTGAACAATTGTTCTCAATATTTTGATATACTAAGTAGTTAGTCTCTGTGATATCAAAGCTCTTAAAATAGCAAACCCCAAACCACACGTGGCTCTTGCTGAGCTTTGAACCAAATCAAAAGATTGAAAAGTTAAAAGTCAATATTATTCCACTCCAAGATTTAGGTTTAAAACACCACTTTTATGAACGATCCCATTATGTTTGTTAATTGATTGGAAAGAGAGAAATTACCCCATCGATAGACCAAGTGCTCCTTGATTCTCTCCCATCATGTCCAAATATTCTTCCTCGACCAGTATACATCATGAACCACGTCTGAACACTTTTTGAATTTCAACTTAGGAACAATAGAAAACCTACATATTCATGTTATCTTTCAAACTTCAAATGACCATCATAGTATTACCTCGTAGTGAATTATATGAATCTTCTGGTATTTAATATAATCCCTTCAACAACAGAGAGCAAATGGTCGTTTCTCTAATTCTCCCATATCTGTGAACCAACGAAATAGAATCTTATCCTGTTTTCGCTCTGCTCATTATTTTGTTGATATTCACTTGCTATTTTAGGCAACAGCATGTAGAAGTTACTAAATGAGGGGGGTTGGATCATACCTATTAAGAGAGCTCCCTGTACAAGTTGACGTGCTTCATGTAATTGACTTGGTGGTTGGTTGGAAATCGGCCTAATTTTGAATATTCAGTTCCTTTATCATACCAGTAATGCAAGTAAGAAGAAATTGTAATACTTTATGAGCTTTAAAATTCTTTCCTTCGATAAGATACGGTGGTTAGTGCTTAACTTTTAGGAAATGTAAAATTTTCGCAGCAATTTCTTGAATGTTCACTACTCATAGAGGACAGGCAAAACTACCCAAAAAGAACTTCCTACGCCGAACCCACTGCTATCACCAGAAGAGAAAGTGGAGTGTAGAGTAAGTGAGATCAAGACTTAGTGGATGGTCACATAGTGCGAAGGTTCTACAAGGGGGGAGGAGGTGGCGGCCCCAATCTCACCACGATATTTTAAAGTCACTAAAGAAAGTCAGTAGACTTGTAGTGAATGCAAGATTCGAGTAATTTCCATTATATAAACATCAAACTATGATGTTTGAATATGATCTATTTCAAATATCAATGATCCAATTATTCTTTGGAGTAAAATCGAAACTTCCAAACTTTTTTTTTTCAAACATCGCCATCAACACCAAATCAAAACGTAAACAAATCTTTTACTTCCCCATTGTTGCTGTTCCCTTTCTTCTCATTTGCATCATTGCATTATCGAATCACTTCCTGAGACAGTTGAAATGTCTGAATATTTACAAGAAGGATTCGATCCCAAGAAACTTAAAGTTGTTCAGTTAAGAAATATTCTCAATACTTATAATATTGAATATCCTTCTAATGCCAAAAAGCAACAATTGGTTGATTTATTTAGTGAGAATATCACCCCTCAATCTGATAAATTATTGGAAGAATATAATGAAAGTCATAAGGTTGCGAGTGATAAGGGGATCATTCGAATTAATATGGATAATGTGATTAATATCGATGACGATGAGGAAGATGAGGAAGATGAAGAGGATGAGGAAGAATTCAAGAGTTCACAGATTTTGAAGAAGGCGAGGGGGACAAAATCAGAAACACCAAAGACTGAATCAAGAAAGGCATCAAAATCATCTAGGAAGACTTCAAAGGCAGAAAAAGCAACAAGACAGTCATCGAGAAAGTCGTCGAAAACAAATACTAAGAAGCAACCGGAAAGCGGAACCACATCAGATCTACCAATTACTGAATCGTCAAGTCCTAACTCTTCAAAAAGGGAATCCAAAAGAATTCAAGAATCTTCTAAAGAGAATCCAATTGAAAAACAGGCTAGTGGATTTAGCTCAGAAAACGTTTTCCAATCTGCTGATACTTCAACCAAGAAAAGAAGACATTTAGAAGTCGATTCTCCTTCTTCTGCAAAGAAAAAGAGTAAATATCATGAGATATTGTCTTCACCTGTTAAATCACTGTTTGATGATGATGATGATGATGATGATATTGAAATTTTAGGTGAAGAATATATTCAGAGCAAAGAAGAAACACCTATAAGGGCAGTTCTTGATAAGAGAACGCCCAAAGCTAATACGGCTGCTGAACGTAGTCCAAGAATTATTTCAACAAAATCAACACCATCAAAAGGAACTTCAACAAAAGCAACTCCTTCAAAAGAAACACCATCTAAAGACACTCCAGAAAAGGCAACAACATCTAAGGAAACCCCCATAAAGTCAATCTCTTCGAAAGCTACTCCAGCAAAGGTTACACCATCCAGAACTCCAAGGGTCCATTTAACAAAATCGACTCCCATTGGAAAAATTGGCAATCCAACATCTAAAAAGCCAACTCCAAAACATATCAAAACACCAACATTAGAAGCTATTGGTGTAGTCGATCACACTGAAGAATCTTTTAAATCAATCGATGAAGAAACTACTGATTTCGATAAGAATTTACGGAAGATCAAGAACAGAGAGGAAGAAGAAGATGAAATGCAATTTGCTGATGCTCCTCATTCACAACCGATTAATGTTGATTTAGTGAAGGAAAAATTGGGTATTACTATCCAAGGATTTCAACCTCCGCAAATAGAATCGGTGTCTCATTTGAAGAAGGGTCATCAACGTCCCAAATCCACCAATGTTGATCATCAATTAGAAGGTGAAGTTACAAATCGTACCACCCCGAGAAGAAGACCCATTAGTTCTCCCAAGTTTACAAAGATTGAAACTCCTAAACTTATGAGAATTCCTTCTGACATGTCAAATGTTTCATCTGTTCCATCAGAGTTGAGTGTGAAACAGAAGTTGGAGAAGGTGAATGATATCGAGGGTGAGCAGGAGCAGGAGATATCTGTAAAATCTCTTTTAAGTCCCAAGCCACGTTTGATACCTGTTCCAACAGGAAGTAAAGATAATGAAACTGATGATGAATTAGAAGATGAAGAGAGTGTTGCCAAGGAGGAAGTTAAGCAGGGAGTCAAGGAAGCACAAGAAGAGATAATTAAAAACTTACAAGTTGGAAGTCAACAACCTAAGAAAGCTAAAATCTTACCTATTTTAATTACATTCTTTGTTTGGATTTTTATTGTTATGGGAGGATTTTTTGGATATTGGTATCATGAACAACAATATTTGATTGGTTATTGTGGTCAAGAAATATATGAACGGACATTTCCAAATAGTGATAATCATATTATTACTTCAGTCGGAGAATATTTAGATGAAAATTGTAAACCACAATGCATACCATGTCCACCACATGCTAGATGTTTCCCCAACTTGAATTTAGGTTGTTATGAAGATTTTGTTGAATATACGCCATGGAATAATTTTTTAATTCCTGGTAATAAAAGATGTATCCCCGATTCCAAAAAGGCAGAAAAATTAGAGATAATGATTGATGTTGCCTTGGATTTATTGAGAACCAAGAATGCTCAAGTTAACTGTGGAAAAGGTGAAGATATTGAACTGAGTGGGATTAAGTTGAGTGATTTACATGATTTGTTATTGTCTATGAAGGCTCCATATATTAGTATTGATGAATTTGAAGAATTATGGGCTAGATCTATTGTTGAATTAGAAAAGGAACCTGATATAATTGTAAGGCAAGTATCATTTTAGGATTTTTTATTATGAGATTATAAGAGCAATAATTTACTAACTGATTTTTCTAGACGGGATCTTCAGGTTTATCAAACCAAGAATTCATTGTTGACATTAACGACACAAACCACGAGATGGAGACCAAAGAGGACGAAAAAATTCTTCGATCAACGTCCTTATCGAACATTAGCTTAAAGTGTCAAATTAAGAATAGTATAATTGGAGGAATAATTCAACATAAATATGATATTTCTGTGTTGTTATTGATGGTTGTTTTGTACAAATTAGTACAGTATAAATATCATCAATATCAATTACATTTGATTAAGATTGATATTCTTTATCGAGAAGTTATCAATAAATTGATTAATCAAGTTAAATTATCTCAACAGAATCCAAATATTCAACCATATATTGGATCAAATCAATTGCGCGATTTGATATTGGAAAATGAAAATAATTTGACTACAAGAATTAAAATTTGGAGTCATGTTAGTGGAAAGGTTGAAAACAATACCAATGTGAGTTCACAAGTGGTAGAACACCATGGAGAGATCATGAAAGCTTGGCAATGGATAGGCGCAGAAATAGAATTTGATCCATGATAAAAATGGATGTGTGAGGCGGATTAGGTGTCTCTAGAAAAAGTAGCATAGTTGTATAGTAATTTTATAACAATCTTAAACTAACATACAATTATTAGTAAACCTAACATACAATTCTATAAACTTCACCTTGTCTTGGGACAGTTTATTCTTCCATAAAATGGTGCTTTCCATAAAAAATACGATTTTATATAGGGCTTGAGAAGAGTCTTATCAACAGTGATAACCAATTCAAGAGTTTTGTTAAACTGAACATGAAAGGAAGTTGACCCTTGACGGGATCCATTGTACAAATTCGTAATTTCTGTTGAAATTAACTTTATTGTGAAATACCTATAAATGTTCAATACAAAAAAGTCCTATGGATGATGTACAAGCATATTTGGCATTGCCCAACATTTATATCCTAAAGGTTTAGCTACGTAACATATTCCTTCACTTTCTATCCCATCGTATCCTTCTCTTCTATCCCAAGTTGTTCCAATGATATTACCAGTGGAAAAAGTTACACCTTGTTTATAAATCATTGATTTTAAAAATATTACCATTCCACCTACGGAATCTAACGGGGTAGCATAAGTTAAATTATTTTTATTCAATTGTAATTCATTGTTTACATTGTGCATATAATCCAACATTGTCCAACTCTTGCCCGATCTTCCTGGGACATATGCCCAATTCAGCCAGTCATTTGCATCCAATTGTTTCATTTGTTGATCTGATGGGTTTGTTCTTTCTCCTCTCCAAGATCCGTGGTCTGGTTCGTTGGATGTAGATGAAAGAACTCGCGGAACTATGATGTCAAGATTTGAATCTATGAACCCTGATAAGAACATGTCAGGATTATCAATTTTCGTGATTTGAGAATCAAGGAAAATTGTATATTGATTATCGGATACTGTATGAGAAAGTAAGAAATTACGACATTTTGCAACTGTTCTTCTTTTGGCGAGTCTTTCTATTGGAGGAGGGTTTTTCTTATAAGGAATACCTCGGTCTAAAGTAGTTGCTTGTAAGAGTGTTATTGATGGATATATTTGATCTAACAAGGTGGAATTGGCAGTTATATAATCATGAATTTCCTGGAAATGTGTAGGATCATTACAAAGGAATCCCAAAGAAATCGAAGATGCTTGGTCCTTCGATATTGTATTGATTATTTGCATAAAATCATCAAAAGTTCTATCAAATCCATAGGGATGTGATCCCTTACTTATTGTGGAAAGTATAAGTACGGTGGGAATATCTTTTGATATTGGTGAATTTCTCGTATATTGTACCTTTATATATTCAAATCTATCATCACGATGTACTGTCTTTCTATAGTCTGTTGAGTGGGTTGTTATCACGTCCAACTTTGTAGGTGCAGTATTTCTTATCGATGGAGCGTTTAACAAGAAAACAGCCATCAATAAAATGGCTGCAATGCCAACATAAAGTTGTTTACGTTTATTGTCCTTTACTTTGGAATACATATTTCTTATTTGGTTCACTTAATTACTAAATTTTAAGCGCAACGCATTCCCTCCTCTTTGGGCGATGCATATATTTATATATACTGGATCTGGGGGGATACTTCAGTCAGGGAGTCGAGATCTCTCACCCTAGGGGATAACGTGGCTTTGAACTGGCAAAAATCATGGGGCCATTGTTTCACGAATATTGCTTGCAGAGCACATCCATAGATAGTCCGAAAAATAAATTGTAACAATAAGAATTAATTCGTATGAGGAAATCTACATCTCCCCCCTCATCCCACCTTTCTATCCCATCCCCTACTTGTTCATTGGGAATGTTTTTTATGGGCCAAAAGAAACGACACCCTCTCGTAAAGTTGCAGTTTCTGGCCTTCTGACAAGACTCTACGCAATTACGGAGCGTGCAGTTCTAGAACTTAGTTGAGAACACTCGAGCATTGGAAAGTCCATATAGACACAGGTGCCACTGCCTCAGTCACTAGATTTGAGAGGTGTACCTTGATGCTTAAAGTGATCCAGGTTATTAGAACTTTAGATTATCTACATTTAATATCGATATATTGTTTGGAGCCGCAATATATTACTATATACTGTCACAGAATAAACTCGTTTCTCACAAATGACGGTTATTTGAGTTTACTGTGACCGCGACATGAATGTCGCTTGGTATTTTATTTTGTGTAATTTGCCGTTATTTAATATTATTGGTTTATGACGCAATTTCCATATGTTTGGAATGCAGTATGTCATAGCTGATGACGTTTGTTACGTTATCGGGTATTTTAGGTTCATTTGCTGAAATATCCAAATATAAAAGGAAGTTTGAATTCCTTTGATTTATAGTTTATTTAAATGGAATTAAGATTAATGTACGCGACTATGCTGTCTATATACTTGTATTAAATGCTTCTATATTAAGAGTATTTATATCTGATGAATCAGCCATTATCTTCAACCTTTCATTAGGCTTCAATTGTACATATTTAACATAAGTGATTGGCTACCACGATCAAAGCTGGGATTAAGTGTTACTTTCCCCCAGCGGCCTTTCGCACTAGAACTTAATTTATTTTGAGAATTATTGTGACATATACCTAACCTTATTATTTTATGGCTTATCACAAAAACAATGTCGCAAGTGATAATTACAATCTGTTGTAGATATAAGTGAACTGTAAAGGAATCTCAACATAAAAGTCTATCTGCTTTGTTTATATTCCATATCCTTGGGTATATTATTAACTAAAAATTGGGTTGGGTTGGGGAGGAGCTCAAGTAATCGTACTTGATTCCAAGGATTGGGTTACCCGGGCACTCGAATTTCTTAGCATGGCTCTATGTGTATCAGGACTCTTTGAAAGAACTTATTCTATAGAAACAAATGCAAGATGCTTGACAAAGTCATGTATAACCATATGTGATTGAGCTAAATTTAGCATACGAGAATTTTATGGAAATTTTGAAAAGAGACGGGGCAACTAATTTATTCCTTGTTATACTGGTCATACGAAAATTACGTTCTCTATGATGATCGTGTATATGTGTAAACTAATTTTATGAAGAAGTAGGACGGTCAGGAGGGGGTTACAATAAAAGGTATTCCCTTCGGAAACCGTTCATGCAGAAGTGCGTAATGAAATGTACGTTAATGCAGGACCTCGTATTTGTTGCAAAACGTCAAATGTGTCAAAAACTTTAAATTCAAAATCGTTTATTAAATGATGTAGACTGGTAGATATGAACCTTTGCACGTCTAAAAGCAAAGAATGGAGGGCATATATAATGCATTCCTATGAAAGTACGAACAATAATCTATTCACGCAGATGATAACCTAAAACATTTGGCATCCCCCAACATGAATACCCCAAGGGTTTAGCCAAATAACATACCCCTTCAGTTTCAATGCCATCATAACCTTCTGACCTAGACCACGAAGTACCTATGATGTTACTAGTGGGGAAGATTGCCCCCTGTTTATAAACAATAGATCTAACAAACAACACGGCACCACCAACGGAATCTAACGGGACAATGTATTCATAGTTATCTTTGTTATCAGTATATTCATTATTTGTATCATAAAGATAATCCAAGAAATGCCACACTTTCCCCACGATATCGGTCGGTACATAATTCCATTCATTCCATTTCCCTTGATCCATAAGGTCCAATTGTTCCTTGGTGGGAGTTGATCTGATCCCACGCCATGAATTCCTATCATAATCCGGATCTTCTGCCCTCACGACTCTTGGAACCACGATATCCTTGTTGGAGTTAATGAATGTAGGGATGATCTTTTCCGGATATTGGAAATGGGTTATATCTGCATCCAAGAATAAAGTATATTGTTCATTTTCTAATGCATTGAGCAAAAGGAAATTTCTTGATCTAGCAATAACTCGACGTCGTAATCTTTGAATATCGAAATTATGTCTTTGTTCTCTTCCATATCCACTATTTTCATCCAAAAATGGTGCCAGCAAGATTGTTATTTGTTCATAAAATTTACTAAGGTTTGGTGCATTGGTTTGGATATAGTGTGACATTTGATTGAATTCAGATAGTTCATTACAGAGGAATCCTAAGTTTATTTTATATCTTCCTTGAATTTGATGTTCTGCCAAGGTGTCCATGGTAGCTATCAAGCTGGCAAATGTACGATTTTTTCCAAATGGACTATTACTTCCAATAGGTGAAAGAATTAAGATGGTTGATATATCTTGTGGTGTTTCATGTTCCTCTTCCTGTTGTTGTGGGGTGGTGGCAGGGGTAGAGTAGGTGATCTTGGTGTAGTTGAATTTTGAATCTTGATATTCTACTTTTTTATAACCTTGGTTCACTGGAACTGGCGGTGGTGGTGGTGGTGGTAGTTCATTCGAGGTGGTCTTAAATTGGAAGTTTTCATGTTTCAGACAGTAAATTATTAGCAACAATGAGAATATAGCTATAGTCAATAGTAGCGTATGTGTGCCTCGTCTTGTCCTAGAGATAACTGGAGAAGTCGAACGCATTGGGGAGAGGCGGGGTGGTTGGACAGTGCGAGTGGTTTCTATTGGTCGGTGGATGGGTGGGAGGTCGGTGGTTGGAGGGAGGGTACCAACGGTAGCAAGGGTGGGTGAATCGGACTAAGAAGGAACTTTCAAAAAGAGAAGAAGCCAGTTAATATATATATTTAGAGATCAAAAAGGGAGAGGGTTCGTAAATTGTTGAGGCGCATTATACTCAACGCACACAAAAATGAAATTACCAATTATCACTATGCATGCATACGTTTCAATTATTTTTTATGTATTCTAAAAATAATTCATCTTTGATATTTTTTATTTGGGTTTTGTTATTAATTTCTTTGTATTTTATAGGGTAGGGAGCTGCCTCCGTTGTGAACGAAAAAAGACACTCGTATTTTGTTCGAGGTTACTACAGAGAAGGTAGGGATTTTCAAAACTTCGATCGATCACTACAGAAAGAAGTTCGCAATTACGTGAGGGAACTGTGAGACCTAAATTTTACAGGCATAATTAGAGATCTAGTTGTAAAGTAACTTAAACGTGATAAGGTAAAATAGAAAAGTATATGACAAGGATAATTCGGATATACATGCATTAAATTGTGTATAAGTCATATTTGTGCAGAAGTCAGGTCAGGCCTAGTTCTTTCAAAATAGACCCTTCAATTGTTTGAGCAACATTTCAGTATATTTTTTAATGCGAGTCATAATCTAGAAAAAAATATCATCTTGGAGATCTTAGCCTCAAAGCTTTTCTTTTCAACACACAGAATATATTCATTAGATTTTCTACATATACGCAACTAAATAATGAAGTTGTTAATACAACATAAGTATACTATATATGTCTACACAATTCAGTATATCTATAAAACCGGGTATATGTCGCCCGTAAGCTCTTACTTACCACTTGTGAAGAGAGATTATAGGATTCATTGGAACCAACGGAGAAGTTTGCATTGTACTTGCACTTGTGTAGCTCTCGTTGAATTAATAATATCCTTGTGAAATTACGCAAGTACGATCAAGGAGGAGATTGGAGATCAATTTAAGCGGAGTGAAGATCTGTCGGAAATCTTTGTGGTATGACAGAGAGATAAACAAAAAAATGTAAAAAATTTCGAATAAAATATTGTTTGATATAATATTTCTTCTTGAACGAATTTTCAATATAGAATTCCGAACGTTTTCCCTGCCTATCCTCGTAATAAGTTTCCCCTGTATATCCCCGTAATAATAATTCTTCTTCAGATATGTTCCAGCATCTTTCTCTGAGTAGGTTCATACCATATTACGTCGAGACGTAGCTGCAACATGAATTAGTTGTGGAAATCTGATATTTGGGATGATTTATTTCCATCCCCCTGAGGGGATTTTTCAGGGATATGCCATGTGCCACTGTTCGTGGGTCTTGGCATAGTTCTTGATGGATCTTGGCATAGTTCTTGATGGATCTTGGCATAGGATCCTGCTTGGTCGTCAGGGGTTTAATGATAATACAACATACATATATTACCGAGATCCAAGAAGAAAAAAAAATTCCGCCTGACACTGTATTTGGCGTATGCCATACGTGTTAATTTATGATTAACAATAGGAGAAGTATTGATAAACTAAAAAATAACGATCATGCGATTGTTTAACTATAGTCTACTTCCACAATTAGGTGGTACTCTCGTGAAGGCTTTTTCTAGAATATATCTAAGTTATTTTTTCAGTGTAAATCGGTGTTTTCACGTTTCTCGAGTGATTCAACAGTTTATAATTTGAAAAAGTTTCAGGAATTGATGCTAGGTGTATGTGTACACTCCCGCCTTGTTTGAAACAATTCCGGGAATTTGGAAGTTTTCCATTGGAAAATATTATTTTTTGTTTTACTTCGTAAATGCGTAATGAACAAAATATTTTTTAATGAATTTTGATTTATTTTTAGACACAAATTGCAGTTTACTTAAAAAACGAAGAAATAATAATCAAAACACCGCCCCAAAGGATGGATGTGGCTAATGGAGATCTGAAACATTTCCTTGATTGTGCATGGTAGATCAGCAGTTAGATCTACGATCTCGATCTAGGAGTCTCTTTGACATTATATATGCATGATTTTGACAATGATTTCTCAGAAGGGAACAGAGAGGGAGTTTCGAAATTTCCATAA